>JAEIGM010000016.1:0-267500 GCA_018903735.1 Drosophila cardini
AGACATGATATCTTAAAAGAGTCATACCTTTTCAGACTCTGCACAACTAGCTAAATCAATCGTAATTGAAATTTGAGATTTTTAGAATCGACCCCATTTTGTCAATTTCTACGATGCTAGCATCGTAAGTTTTTGAAAAAAATCAAGAAAATTTTTCTTAAAATTTTTCAATATTTTGGACTTTGATTGATCATAACTCATCCAAAAGACATGATATCTTAAAAAGTCATACCTTTTCAGACTCTGCACAACTAGCTAAATCAATCGTAATTGAAATTTGAGATTTTTAGAATCGACCCCATTTTGTCAATTTCTACGATGCTAGCATCGTAAGTTTTCGAAAAAAATCAAGTAAATTTTTCTCAATATTTTTCGATATTTTGGACTTTGATTGATCATAACTCATCCAAAAGACATGATATCTTAAAGAGTCATACCTTTTCAGACTCTGCACAACTAGCTAAATCAATCGTAATTGAAATTTGAGATTTTTAGAATCGACCCCATTTTGTCAATTTCTACGATGCTAGCATCGTAAGTTTTCGAAAAAAATCAAGTAAATTTTTCTCAATATTTTTCGATATTTTGGACTTTGATTGATCATAACTCATCCAAAAGACATGATATCTTAAAAAGTCATACCTTTTCAGACTCTGCACAACTAGCTAAATCAATCGTAATTGAAATTTGAGATTTTTAGAATCGACCCCATTTTGTCAATTTCTACGATGCTAGCATCGTAAGTTTTTGAAAAAAATCAAGAAAATTTTTCTTAAAATTTTTCAATATTTTGGACTTTGATTGATCATAACTCATCCAAAAGACATGATATCTTAAAAAGTCATACCTTTTCAGACTCTGCACAACTAGCTAAATCAATCGTAATTGAAATTTGAGATTTTTAGAATCGACCCCATTTTGTCAATTTTTACGATGCTAAGCATCGTAAGTTTTTAAAAAAAAAAAAAAAAATTTTTCTCAATATTTTTCGATATTTTGGACTTTGATTGATCATAACTCATCCAAAAGACATGATATCTTAAAAAGTCATACCTTTTCAGACTCTGCACAACTAGCTAAATCAATCGTAATTGAAATTTGAGATTTTTAGAATCGACCCCATTTTGTCAATTTCTACGATGCTAGCATCGTAAGTTTTCGAAAAAAATCAAGTAAATTTTTCTCAATATTTTTCGATATTTTGGACTTTGATTGATCATAACTCATCCAAAAGACATGATATCTTAAAAAGTCATACCTTTTCAGACTCTGCACAACTAGCTAAATCAATCGTAATTGAAATTTGAGATTTTTAGAATCGACCCCATTTTGTCAATTTCTACGATGCTAGCATCGTAAGTTTTCGAAAAAAATCAAGTAAATTTTTCTCAATATTTTTCGATATTTTGGACTTTGATTGATCATAACTCATCCAAAAGACATGATATCTTAAAAAGTCATACCTTTTCAGACTCTGCACAACTAGCTAAATCAATCGTAATTGAAATTTGAGATTTTTAGAATCGACCCCATTTTGTCAATTTCTACGATGCTAGCATCGTAAGTTTTTGAAAAAAATCAAGAAAATTTTTCTTAAAATTTTTCAATATTTTGGACTTTGATTGATCATAACTCATCCAAAAGACATGATATCTTAAAAAGTCATACCTTTTCAGACTCTGCACAACTAGCTAAATCAATCGTAATTGAAATTTGAGATTTTTAGAATCGACCCCATTTTGTCAATTTCTACGATGCTAGCATCGTAAGTTTTCGAAAAAAATCAAGTAAATTTTTCTCAATATTTTTCGATATTTTGGACTTTGATTGATCATAACTCATCCAAAAGACATGATATCTTAAAAAGTCATACCTTTTCAGACTCTGCACAACTAGCTAAATCAATCGTAATTGAAATTTGAGATTTTTAGAATCGACCCCATTTTGTCAATTTCTACGATGCTAGCATCGTAAGTTTTCGAAAAAAATCAAGTAAATTTTTCTCAATATTTTTCGATATTTTGGACTTTGATTGATCATAACTCATCCAAAAGACATGATATCTTAAAAAGTCATACCTTTTCAGACTCTGCACAACTAGCTAAATCAATCGTAATTGAAATTTGAGATTTTTAGAATCGACCCCATTTTGTCAATTTCTACGATGCTAGCATCGTAAGTTTTCGAAAAAAATCAAGTAAATTTTTCTCAATATTTTTCGATATTTTGGACTTTGATTGATCATAACTCATCCAAAAGACATGATATCTTAAAAAGTCATACCTTTTCAGACTCTGCACAACTAGCTAAATCAATCGTAATTGAAATTTGAGATTTTTAGAATCGACCCCATTTTGTCAATTTCTACGATGCTAGCATCGTAAGTTTTTGAAAAAAATCAAGAAAATTTTTCTTAAAATTTTTCAATATTTTGGACTTTGATTGATCATAACTCATCCAAAAGACATGATATCTTAAAAAGTCATACCTTTTCAGACTCTGCACAACTAGCTAAATCAATCGTAATTGAAATTTGAGATTTTTAGAATCGACCCCATTTTGTCAATTTCTACGATGCTAGCATCGTAAGTTTTTGAAAAAAATCAAGAAAATTTTTCTTAAAATTTTTCAATATTTTGGACTTTGATTGATCATAACTCATCCAAAAGACATGATATCTTAAAAAGTCATACCTTTTCAGACTCTGCACAACTAGCTAAATCAATCGTAATTGAAATTTGAGATTTTTAGAATCGACCCCATTTTGTCAATTTCTACGATGCTAGCATCGTAAGTTTTCGAAAAAAATCAAGTAAATTTTTCTCAATATTTTTCGATATTTTGGACTTTGATTGATCATAACTCATCCAAAAGACATGATATCTTAAAAAGTCATACCTTTTCAGACTCTGCACAACTAGCTAAATCAATCGTAATTGAAATTTGAGATTTTTAGAATCGACCCCATTTTGTCAATTTCTACGATGCTAGCATCGTAAGTTTTCGAAAAAAATCAAGTAAATTTTTCTCAATATTTTTCGATATTTTGGACTTTGATTGATCATAACTCATCCAAAAGACATGATATCTTAAAAAGTCATACCTTTTCAGACTCTGCACAACTAGCTAAATCAATCGTAATTGAAATTTGAGATTTTTAGAATCGACCCCATTTTGTCAATTTCTACGATGCTAGCATCGTAAGTTTTCGAAAAAAATCAAGTAAATTTTTCTCAATATTTTTCGATATTTTGGACTTTGATTGATCATAACTCATCCAAAAGACATGATATCTTAAAAAGTCATACCTTTTCAGACTCTGCACAACTAGCTAAATCAATCGTAATTGAAATTTGAGATTTTTAGAATCGACCCCATTTTGTCAATTTCTACGATGCTAGCATCGTAAGTTTTTGAAAAAAAATCAAGTAAATTTTTCTCAATATTTTTCGATATTTTGGACTTTGATTGATCATAACTCATCCAAAAGACATGATATCTTAAAAAGTCATACCTTTTCAGACTCTGCACAACTAGCTAAATCAATCGTAATTGAAATTTGAGATTTTTAGAATCGACCCCATTTTGTCAATTTCTACGATGCTAGCATCGTAAGTTTTTAAAAAAATCAAGAAAATTTTTCTCAATATTTTTCGATATTTTGGACTTTGATTGATCATAACTCATCCAAAAGACATGATATCTTAAAAAGTCATACCTTTTCAGACTCTGCACAACTAGCTAAATCAATCGTAATTGAAATTTGAGATTTTTAGAATCGACCCCATTTTGTCAATTTCTACGATGCTAGCATCGTAAGCTTTCGAAAAAAATCAACATCAATTTTTTTCAATATTTTGGACTTTGATTGATCATAACTCATCCAAAAGACATGATATCTTAAAAAGTCATACCTTTTCAGACTCTGCACAACTAGCTAAATCAATCGTAATTGAAATTTGAGATTTTTAGAATCGACCCCATTTTGTCAATTTCTACGATGCTAGCATCGTAAGTTTTCGAAAAAAATCAAGTAAATTTTTCTCAATATTTTTCGATATTTTGGACTTTGATTGATCATAACTCATCCAAAAGACATGATATCTTAAAAAGTCATACCTTTTCAGACTCTGCACAACTAGCTAAATCAATCGTAATTGAAATTTGAGATTTTTAGAATCGACCCCATTTTGTCAATTTCTACGATGCTAGCATCGTAAGTTTTCGAAAAAAATCAAGTAAATTTTTCTCAATATTTTTCGATATTTTGGACTTTGATTGATCATAACTCATCCAAAAGACATGATATCTTAAAAAGTCATACCTTTTCAGACTCTGCACAACTAGCTAAATCAATCGTAATTGAAATTTGAGATTTTTAGAATCGACCCCATTTTGTCAATTTCTACGATGCTAGCATCGTAAGTTTTCGAAAAAAATCAAGTAAATTTTTCTCAATATTTTTCGATATTTTGGACTTTGATTGATCATAACTCATCCAAAAGACATGATATCTTAAAAGAGTCATACCTTTTCAGACTCTGCACAACTAGCTAAATCAATCGTAATTGAAATTTGAGATTTTTAGAATCGACCCCATTTTGTCAATTTCTACGATGCTAGCATCGTAAGTTTTCGAAAAAAATCAAGTAAATTTTTCTCAATATTTTTCGATATTTTGGACTTTGATTGATCATAACTCATCCAAAAGACATGATATCTTAAAAAGTCATACCTTTTCAGACTCTGCACAACTAGCTAAATCAATCGTAATTGAAATTTGAGATTTTTAGAATCGACCCCATTTTGTCAATTTCTACGATGCTAGCATCGTAAGTTTTCGAAAAAAATCAAGTAAATTTTTCTCAATATTTTTCGATATTTTGGACTTTGATTGATCATAACTCATCCAAAAGACATGATATCTTAAAAAGTCATACCTTTTCAGACTCTGCACAACTAGCTAAATCAATCGTAATTGAAATTTGAGATTTTTAGAATCGACCCCATTTTGTCAATTTCTACGATGCTAGCATCGTAAGTTTTTGAAAAAAATCAAGAAAATTTTTCTTAATATTTTTCAATATTTTGGACTTTGATTGATCATAACTCATCCAAAAGACATGATATCTTAAAAAGTCATACCTTTTCAGACTCTGCACAACTAGCTAAATCAATCGTAATTGAAATTTGAGATTTTTAGAATCGACCCCATTTTGTCAATTTCTACGATGCTAGCATCGTAAGTTTTCGAAAAAAATCAAGTAAATTTTTCTCAATATTTTTCGATATTTTGGACTTTGATTGATCATAACTCATCCAAAAGACATGATATCTTAAAAAGTCATACCTTTTCAGACTCTGCACAACTAGCTAAATCAATCGTAATTGAAATTTGAGATTTTTAGAATCGACCCCATTTTGTCAATTTCTACGATGCTAGCATCGTAAGTTTTTGAAAAAAATCAAGAAAATTTTTCTTAATATTTTTCAATATTTTGGACTTTGATTGATCATAACTCATCCAAAAGACATGATATCTTAAAAAGTCATACCTTTTCAGACTCTGCACAACTAGCTAAATCAATCGTAATTGAAATTTGAGATTTTTAGAATCGACCCCATTTTGTCAATTTCTACGATGCTAGCATCGTAAGTTTTCGAAAAAAATCAAGTAAATTTTTCTCAATATTTTTCGATATTTTGGACTTTGATTGATCATAACTCATCCAAAAGACATGATATCTTAAAAAGTCATACCTTTTCAGACTCTGCACAACTAGCTAAATCAATCGTAATTGAAATTTGAGATTTTTAGAATCGACCCCATTTTGTCAATTTCTACGATGCTAGCATCGTAAGTTTTTGAAAAAAATCAAGAAAATTTTTCTCAATATTTTTCGATATTTTGGACTTTGATTGATCATAACTCATCCAAAAGACATGATATCTTAAAAAGTCATACCTTTTCAGACTCTGCACAACTAGCTAAATCAATCGTAATTGAAATTTGAGATTTTTAGAATCGACCCCATTTTGTCAATTTCTACGATGCTAGCATCGTAAGTTTTCGAAAAAAATCAAGTAAATTTTTCTCAATATTTTTCGATATTTTGGACTTTGATTGATCATAACTCATCCAAAAGACATGATATCTTAAAAAGTCATACCTTTTCAGACTCTGCACAACTAGCTAAATCAATCGTAATTGAAATTTGAGATTTTTAGAATCGACCCCATTTTGTCAATTTCTACGATGCTAGCATCGTAAGTTTTTGAAAAAAATCAAGAAAATTTTTCTTAAAATTTTTCAATATTTTGGACTTTGATTGATCATAACTCATCCAAAAGACATGATATCTTAAAAAGTCATACCTTTTCAGACTCTGCACAACTAGCTAAATCAATCGTAATTGAAATTTGAGATTTTTAGAATCGACCCCATTTTGTCAATTTCTACGATGCTAGCATCGTAAGTTTTCGAAAAAAATCAAGAAAATTTTTCTCAATATTTTTCGATATTTTGGACTTTGATTGATCATAACTCATCCAAAAGACATGATATCTTAAAAAGTCATACCTTTTCAGACTCTGCACAACTAGCTAAATCAATCGTAATTGAAATTTGAGATTTTTAGAATCGACCCCATTTTGTCAATTTCTACGATGCATAACATCGAGATTTTTCTTAAAATATTTTGTAAATTTTTTTTTTTTGACTTTGATTGATCATAACTCATCCAAAAGACTGATATCTTAAAAGTCATACCTTTTCAGACTCTGCACAACTAGCTAAATCAATCGTAATTGAAATTTGAGATTTTTAGAATCGACCCCATTTTGTCAATTTCTACGATGCTAGCATCGTAAGTTTTTGAAAAAAATCAAGAAAATTTTTCTTAAAATTTTTCAATATTTTGGACTTTGATTGATCATAACTCATCCAAAAGACATGATATCTTAAAAAGTCATACCTTTTCAGACTCTGCACAACTAGCTAAATCAATCGTAATTGAAATTTGAGATTTTTAGAATCGACCCCATTTTGTCAATTTCTACGATGCTAGCATCGTAAGTTTTCGAAAAAAATCAAGTAAATTTTTCTCAATATTTTTCGATATTTTGGACTTTGATTGATCATAACTCATCCAAAAGACATGATATCTTAAAAAGTCATACCTTTTCAGACTCTGCACAACTAGCTAAATCAATCGTAATTGAAATTTGAGATTTTTAGAATCGACCCCATTTTGTCAATTTCTACGATGCTAGCATCGTAAGTTTTCGAAAAAAATCAAGTAAATTTTTCTCAATATTTTTCAATATTTTGGACTTTGATTGATCATAACTCATCCAAAAGACATGATATCTTAAAAAGTCATACCTTTTCAGACTCTGCACAACTAGCTAAATCAATCGTAATTGAAATTTGAGATTTTTAGAATCGACCCCATTTTGTCAATTTCTACGATGCTAGCATCGTAAGTTTTCGAAAAAATCAAGAAAATTTTTCTCAATATTTTTCGAATATTTTGGACTTTGATTGATCATAACTCATCCAAAAGACATGATATCTTAAAAAGTCATACCTTTTCAGACTCTGCACAACTAGCTAAATCAATCGTAATTGAAATTTGAGATTTTTAGAATCGACCCCATTTTGTCAATTTCTACGATGCTAGCATCGTAAGTTTTTGAAAAAAATCAAGAAAATTTTTCTCAATTTTTTTCAATATTTTGGACTTTGATTGATCATAACTCATCCAAAAGACATGATATCTTAAAAAGTCATACCTTTTCAGACTCTGCACAACTAGCTAAATCAATCGTAATTGAAATTTGAGATTTTTAGAATCGACCCCATTTTGACAATTTCTACGATGCTAGCATCGTAAGTTTTCGAAAAAAATCAAGTAAATTTTTCTCAATATTTTTCGATATTTTGGACTTTGATTGATCATAACTCATCCAAAAGACATGATATCAAAGAATAAGCAAAAGAAGTGAGAGATGGGACAGTGAGAAGTGATAGAGAAGAAGTGAAAAAGGGCGAAGTGAGAAGCGAGAAAAGTGCCAAGTGTGTGGCATTGGTTTAATAATACAACGTTTGCTTGCGTGCAGCTTTTGGTGTCAGTATCCTCTACCCTGAATGCTGTGTGCTTGCTACATTGGGATGTGGCATGTGGCATGTGGCAGTATCTGGTTGTGGAAATCGGTAGTGCTAAAGAGGGCTGAGGGCGGCAGATTAGGGACTGGGTCGTTTCCAAGCAAAGCAGCAATCGATTTTCTTGGCTTAAGTTAAGTTAAACTCAACCTTAAAAATGCGCTTAAGTTTTATTGTATTCCAATCTCATTAAGTTCTTTTATTATTATTTGTATTTTGCTTGCTGACATGCCAGCTCCCTTTCTCTCCGTCTCTTTTCCTCTAACTATTTCCTTCCCATTTTCTCGCTTTTTACTCTTCTTCTTTCCTTTACTAACTCCTCTGTTGCTTTATTCTATGTATCTTTGCCCATTGCCTTTTGCCCCAATTTACGTTCAGAACTTTGTCGTTGCTGGTGTTGTTGTTGTATTGTTGTTGTTAACTGTTGCCTGTATGTATGTGTGGCTGTGTGTGTGTGCATGGTGTGTCTGGCGTTCGTATATGTGTTCGTGGAAATAAAATCGCATAAAATAAAGCAATATCCTTCACTTATTTGACATTTTGGGGCAACATTAATGAGGCTTGTTGCTGCCACAAACGCTGGACGCTGTCACACAATTTTTTTTTTTTTTGCTTTTTTGTAAAACAGCAGGCAAGTTTAAGGGCTGTTGTTTAACAGTGGGGGCGTGGCAAAACGTTTTCGTTAGGCGTTTTAAATTCAATAAATACGCCAATCTTTTGATTAATGAGACGAAAGTTCAGCAAACAGTCAAGCTTTGCCGCTTCATACCACAACGCCACGCCCCCGGCACACTCGCGCCACAGTATGTACGCTGTGGAACCACGAAGCATGTCCATGACAAACAGAATCGAAAATTAAGCTGATTTACTTTAAGCCTAGCTGCCTGGGCATTAAGTATACGCCATGCCCGCATTTCAAAATTAGTCATGAGGGCCATGAGTTATATTTTTACTCGTAGCTCTCTCTCTCCCTCTCCCTCTTTCTCTCTCCCTCACTCTCTGTCTCACTCTAGCTGGCTGCCCTTCTTTAGCTACTTTTGCACTCCTTATGGCTGCATATT
This sequence comes from Drosophila cardini, assembly GCA_018903735.1. Lineage (NCBI taxonomy): Eukaryota > Metazoa > Arthropoda > Insecta > Diptera > Drosophilidae > Drosophila > Drosophila cardini. The sequence continues at coordinate 9,226 of JAEIGM010000016.1, forward strand.
TTGCATTTTGATTACTGTCCTTTGCTTGTCGTTTCTTCGCCTAAATCCCTGACATCATTAATGGTCCAGCCTCTAAGCCAGTGTACAGCACACGATGTGGGAGTTTGGGGGTGTGGCACTGACAGCCTCAATATTGGTTGTGTCAGTCCAAACAACAATAACAACAAACATAACAGCAACAACTGTTTGCGCACATGCTACCATAGTCTTTGAGTTTTCCCTGATTTTCCCCGATTTCCCTGCACCCACTTAAGATTTTCCACGGCTGCGTCTTGTTTGCCTTTTGTTGCATTTTGCATACTGTACTTCGATTTGCATAATCTTAAGCTTTTGCACTCGCCAAGGGACTCCACTCACTATCTCTCACTCTCCGTATTCCTCTGACTCTATCTCTCTACCAATCTCTCTCTCCCCCCCCTTTTTCTCACTCATTTGAAGTCTTCATTTCAACGTCAGCGTTTGCTTTCATTTGTCCTGTTTTATTCCTCACTATGGAAACATTTGACAGCATCTTTAACAGAGCATAAACAGATGCAACATAAAAAAAAAATAAAAAAAAACAAACCAAACAACCAAACAACAAGAAGAGCTTAAAGTTTGTGGAACGTGCCACAAGTGATTGCATGCAACAACTCAACAAATTGTAACATAAATTGTAAACAAGTAATCTCTCTCATTGGGGATTTAATCACGACTATTGCAACTCTTACAAAATTGTTCCATTAAGACCCTGCACTTAAGTACCAATTAAATTGTTAAGAACCTGGCTTAGAGCAATTGCATGATTTATGTTAATGCTACTTACCATAAAGCATTTGCTAATTGCATTAAAATCTGCATTCGAACTTATGTATAGTTGCATTTAATGAAGAAAATATTGATTTATAAAATAAAATTCGATAAAATATCGAACAATATTGTTTTAAAAACCAAATTGGGACGCCGGTCCTTGGAATTAGAGGGTTAAGTTTTGTTTATACAGATTCTGTTTTAATTTTTATTTTACTATTAATATAATGTACAGACTATATTTAATTGCAAGTCATTCTTATATACACTTTCTGCACATACTGAATAATTTTAATAATAGTTTTAACAAGTAAGAAAGGCTACAGTCGAGCGAGCCGACTGTAAAAGACCCCGTACTCATTCTAGTGCGCGTTTTACCATACAAATAAGTAGTTTTCGAACGATTTGTCCTATGGGAGCTATAGGCTATAGTTGCCCGATCCAGACCAAACTTGGTGAGGATAGTTATGATGGTACCATACACATAATGTGTTAGTTTGGTTGCAATCGCTCAACTAAAACTTCATGCCTCCATACAAATCACGAATTTTCAGCCGATTTGTCCTATGGGAGCTATAGGCTATAGTTGTCCGATCCGGACCAAATTTAGTGAGGATAGTTAGATAGAAACCATACACATAATATGTGAATTTGGTCTCCCTAGCTCAAGTCGTTTTCAAGTTATGGTGATGTAAAAATAGTTTTTTACAATTTGCGGGGGCGGTAAGGGGCGTGGCAAAGATTTGAAATAAACTTGATCTGCTCGCGAAGCAGACGGACTTTCATTCCAAATTTGGTGGCTGTAGCTCTTGTAGTTTAAAAGATCTAGGTGATCATACAGACGGACGGACAGACGGACAGACAGACAGACGGACAGACGGACATCGCTATATCGTCTCGGCTGTTGATGCTGATCAAGAATATATATACTTTATGTTGTCGGAAAAGACTCCTTCTGCCTGTTACGCACATTTCGCTTCAGACAAACTTAATAGACCCCTATACTCTTTTTTAGAGTACGGGGTCTAAAAAGGTCTTTGATACACATTAACTTTTCATCTTTAAGTAAAATTCTACTCATAAAGAAATCAGTGTACTTTTCGTATACTTTTCTAAAGTAACAATTTTTTATCTTGGATTTTTCTGTACGTTTAATGCTGCATTAAATTTTCAACATAAGCTACTACAACTTAAACTCTAAACTTTACTCATTACAAACTACAAAAGTTTCTTTATTGTAGTCTAATTATTAATCTACTTAAATGTTTCTTTAGACATTTAATAAGAAATTAATTTTGAAATGTAACATTGAACACAAGTTGTTATGTTACATACTTATGTATTTGTATTGCAATGATTTTATATTTTATCTGTCTCTTTCTATCTCTCTCTCTGTCTTTCTTCCTCTCTCTAGCACTCTTCTCTACGCTTTCAAAGTGGCCCTTCCTATATATTCTTTTCATTGCAGTGTTTGTTTTATTCACGTAGTTGCAAATGCACAGACACTTCTTGTGGTCTGTCAAAAGACTTCACGATACAACTGCCAACATAGAAGAGCTGAACAGAGAAGCTGCGACATTTGTCAATAGAATAAGTGACACGAAAAAGACAGAGAGAATGAGGGAGAGAAAGGGAAAGTGATGGAGACTCTGGTGCATGGTACGCAGGCAAAGCCGATTAGTTGCCCAAGGGGAATGAATGAGTTGAGGAGGTTGATTGTCGAACTACAACAGCCAGTTCACATGTGTGGTTATGTCTGAATGTGGTCTATGTATCTGTATATGTGTGTGTGTGTGTGTGTGTGTGTGTGTGTGTGTGTGTGTGTGTGTGTGTGTGTGTGTGTGTGTGTGTGTGTGTGTGTGTGTGTGTGTGTGTGTGTGTGTGTGTGTGTGTGTGTGTGTGTGTGTGTGTGTGTGTGTGTGTGTGTGTATGTGTGTGTGTGTGTGTGTGTGTGTGTGTGTGTGTTTGCGTGTGCTTGTGCAACATTGTAAAATATTTAGCTGCCTTCATTGTTTTTAGTTTTCTCTGTTTTTCGTTCCATTCTCTCACGTGAAGGACATTGTTGAGCTTGTGCAGGCGACGCGGGAGATGCGGGAGGCATGGCATAGGAGGCAGGTGATGGGACCCAATCCCTAAGGTGCATTCGGTAAATTTTCTAAGCCATGTGCTTTGTTAGTTTTCAATCAAGAGTTGTTTATCAATGTTGCAAGCAGCAAAAGCTAATGGCTTATATTAAGCACAACCCTCGAGTTCGAGGAGCAAAGTCATTGAACGGCTTTCCCTCTGTACGCCAACCCCACACTATTACTCATAACTAACTGTATATATATATATACACACCAAATGTATATATTTACACAAGTCTCAGCAAGCAGAGCATTAACACAGTCGTGAATAAAAAACAATACGTTGGTCTTACATAGCGTATACGTAATATTTTTGATATTTTGCCAATTTCGTTTGCCAGCTCATTGTTTTAACGCTACTCTCTTTGCTCACGAGTCTTTTGTTCCAAACAAATTTCATGGCCACAATATTAAATGGGAGGTGGAAAATCGCGACACAAAATAAGGAATCAGAAGATTTATATTGGAATACGTTGAAAAAATAGTTAAGAATTTCGCCAAGGTGTTCCGTTAAGTACCTTTCTTAAGAAAAACTCCTCTAGGATAAATTCAAAGGAAAACAGTTTGTAGAAAATATTTACTTTATGAAAAAGTTAAGGGGATGTTGGTGGATTATCCGATAACTTAAATAATAGTTAAGTAAAAGCTGTGTATTCTGTAAGTTATGTTTAAATATTATAAAAAGATCAAGCAGCTTTGTAACAAAAATTTCTGGAGCACAAATTCCGCTTAAAGTTAGTTAAAAACTGAAACTTTCTTTAAAAAAAAATCTGAAAGATACAGGCAAACAAAAAGCCAAATGATCCACAGATAAATCTACTTTGTGATCTGAGCTTAATTAATTAAAAAATAATTCTAAAAAATATATTTTATGTTAAATCATTTAAAAGATATATTTCTTGTAAGTTATATTAGCTGGCCAACAATCAAATATACTATTATTGTTTTAAAATAAAAGTTTTTATAAAAATGAATTAGGAAATAATTCTGTGCTAAAATAATTTTCGTTTATTTTTTAATTTTTCCCAAATGTTGAATGTTAAAAAAGAATAAATAGGTATAATTTAAATATTAATTTTCTACAGATTTCAGCAAAAATACATACGTTTAACCTTTTTTGTTTGCTTCCAGCTAATGGGTAATAGAGAACGACAACCTAATCGACATGCAAATCGAAAGCAATAAATACTTTCAGCTCTCCCACGAGGTGTGTCAGCTGGAAAAAGATGTGAAGTCAGTGTGTCGTTAAAACTGTTCAACAATGGGGGACTCGAAGATTGAAAGGAGAGAGGAGGAAGACACAGAGGCAAAAAGAGGGAGCAAACGTTTTTGGTGTGCTAGTATTTAAAGCAAATACGTGCCACAAACTTTGGGGCAGAAACAGGTATAGAAACAGGGACTAAAACAGAAATACAATTAAGACAAAAATAGCTTGGGCACAAAACAGATTTGGGGTAAAATTCGTGACTGAAAAGCAAGATATAATTATTTATTGTCAAATTAAACGTAAAATATTAAGAGCTATTTATAATGCATGCGAATAATTTCATTAAATAAATCGTGCCATAACCGTGAGGCACAAACAAAATGGGGCACAACACGATGCAAAGTTAAAGCCAGTTAAATGGGCACGTGTTCTCAATATGTGTGTCTCGTCCAAAGATGTAGGTGTAGGTATGGGTGTAGGTGTGGGTGTGTGTGTGTGTGTGTGGGACCTGCGGAAACGGAAGCGTCATGGAAATCGTAGACATGTCGTCAATGTCACAAGCTAAACACTGACAACAACAAGCAGGAAGTGCCACATACAACAACAAGAACGACAAAAACAACAAAAACAACATTAATGCTGTCTTGTTGTTGGCTCACATTCATCATCACCTGTACGGCAACACCTGTGGGCTATGTGCCACGTTGGAATGATGCCGCTTGTCGCATGTCCCACGTCCCACGTCCCACGTTCCACGTCCCACGACGCTTTGAGCTTCAAGCTTCGACTTACTTCCAAGCGGCTGTCATCGACGTCAGAAAGCGGCTGTCATAAGCCCAGACATAGACAGGGAGGGAGAGAGACAGAGCGAGACACAGAGAGAGAGAGAGAGAGAGAGAGAGAGAGAGAGAGAGAGAGAGGGTCCTGTAAGGCAACAATGTTGCTGCTTCCTCTTTCCGTGCTTTGGTTTGATTGCTTCGCTAGCTTGAGCATCGCATCTACTCATAAAATCTACCTAATCCACTTAGGCACAATTAGCGCTAATAACATCATGTAGTTAGGACACGTGTGCCACGCCAGCTTCACACGTAACACAGTGTAGTAAGGGGTGGCAATGAGGGGGGAGTGCCAGACGATGAATTCGTAATGAAAAGGGAATACAAAGTGAGAAAGGAAGGAGCAAATAAATGTCGAAAAGAAATGATTTGAAAACCAAAAAAAATGGCAAAAATTAAGGAAGGAAGGAGCTAAATGGAATGGAAAACTAAAGGAGATTGGGAAGAAAAATTGAGAAGAAGTCAAGAAAGAAAACAAGGAGTTAAAGCAGTGAAAACATGAAGAAGAATGTAAAAGAGAACTGAAGAAATATAAGGAGAAACAATAATACGCACAAGCAAAGTGGAGTAAAGAAGAAAAAAGAAAAAGAAGAAGTAAAAGGAAAGCGCCGAAAAAATATAACAAATTGTCGAAAATTAATGGCAAAGGAGGACTAATTTCAAAGGGTATACTAAAATTGAAAAAATAAACAACAAATACAGAAAAGCAAACGAGACAAAAAAGAATACAAAAATGTCTTTAAAGAAAAATTTCAGACTAGGAAAACGATCATTAGAAACTTAAAGGTAAAACAAGCAATGTGCATGAATTAGAAAAGAAAAGGTTAATAAAAGAGAGTGAGAGGAAAACACACAATACAAGGACACGAATGCTAACTGATTTGGAAAACTGAAAGCATTAAGAAGGAACATGTGAGTTTTAACGAATGAAAAGTGATCACATTGCAAGAGAAACATTCGTTGCTGTTTGACGTTGAATTTTTTGTTTCCAACTCGATGCGTCTACACATCGTGTTACCTTGCCTACTGTGTGCTGTCTATAATTAGGAAAACCATTACAACCCGTTGCATGCCACATGCAGCACACTGCACACTGCACGTTGCTAGTGCAACGTGATCAAACTGCTGTGTGTGTGTGCCGAATCAAAGAACTTTCGACTCGAGTTGAGTAAATTTAAGCCAAGCTTAAACAGACTAATAAAACTACTCAAATTTACAGCTAGTTTTTAAACTTTCTAATTAAAAATTTGAGAAAAATTTGAGGAAAATTTGAGGAAAATTTGAGGAAAATTCAATTGTAGCTTTGAAGAAAAATGTTGAAAATGTAAAACAAAACATTTTCCGATTTTTCTTTCAAAGAAAAACAAAAAATTAGTTTATAAATTCTGCAATGAAAATTTTAAGGAAAGCGACAATATCGCTAGATAATTAGCTAAAATAATTTCAATAAACTAAGCATTTTAAAAGAATAAAGTATAATAGATTGAACCTTGAGGAGGCGTTAGTAAAATAATTTATAAAAATATTGCTTAGCTCACATTTTTCTGTTCTTAAAAGCTCATCATAACTGTAGCCAGATAAATACAATAACTGCTCATTTGTGCTCGCAGATTTGGTGCTTGAAAACACTTCAAAGCAGTCAGTTCTGATGCTTAAGTCAGGTCGCAAAGTATGTGGAAGCAACACCGAGTGATGCTTATAGAAATTTAACTTGCAACGTCCCGTGGTGCATGCTTCATACTTTGCCAAATTGTTTTGTTAAGAATGCGCTAAAGTTGATTGCGTGGCAACTAACAAAAATTGCTCAGCAGGTTCTAACGCAGAGTGGCAAGCTGCAAGTAGCAAGAAGAAAGTAGGAAAAAGGAAAATGGAAAATGGAAAAAGGAGAGTAGAAAGTGACTGCATCGCTGCAGTTTCAGTTGTTTTGCGTTCGCTAAGTTGCATTCCATTTATCAACTGTCTGGAGGCACACGCGGCGTATGATTAATGCGCCGTGCATCCAAGCAAGGCGTTTGCCATTTACCGTGTGCCCCAAAACCAAAATCCTCTGAACAATGAAGTTTCGCAAAGAAAAGTGCACGACGAGAGGGGAGTGGGTCAGCTGGTGGCATTACGACATTGCTAAATGGTGTGGCATCAATCAGAACCGGAGACAAAGGCTATGCACTGCAACACACGGCGTATGCGTGATAATAATACCACGTTATCAATAACTTAATGTCTGTCCAGCTCGGTGGGTGCGAGTGTTTAATTGGCAGTTGGTGGCCCACAATTTGGGTCTATCGTTTATAGTTCTGACCAATTCGTTTCACGTTTCTGTCGGATGCGAGTTGGCCATTTTGGTATCATTGTTACGGTTCAGGATGCGTCACAGGATATCATTATAGCCAGACTCAAGTGGCCAAGTGTTTCAAGTGTGGCTGTGGGCGTGGTATCCTAATTACACATTAGCTGAATAAGTATGTCATGCTAAATGACATTCAACGCTGTGGTCAATGTCACAGCATGATCTTGCATGCGCTGTCACCGTGGTTCAAACAGTGTGCAATTAGGCAAATATGTGGAACGTTCAAAATGTTCAACTCGGCTAGACATATTACTTTTACTAAGATAAATATGTTTCTCTTTTTTTGGGCTCTCTTTTACATTTTCTTGCCTCTATTTCTCGTGCCTTTTTCGCCAGGTCTTCACACACTGTGCATACCTTTTAGCGTCGTCTCCAATACAGTGTCACTTTCAATGCGCATCAGTGGACACAACTCCCTTTGAAGAGGAAAGTCTGGATAGTTTTTCCTCTTCTTGACTCTACACACACACACACAGACACGCACTTTTCACACACACTTACACACTGCTTCGTTTTGTGGACACGTCTCCATGTCATCCTATGCGCTTACCGCCTCCAGCCACACTTGCCCACTGACTACAACTGCACCACCGTCAGCAACACACACACACACACACACACACACACACACACACACACACACACACACACACACACACACACGCACACCGAGTGACACACACTACAGGCACCGATAGAATCTCTCACTGTCCAAATTGCCCCCAAGTCGTGTACACACAATTTTTGCTTACCTTTGTAGATTTCTCTTGTATTTGTATTTTTCTTTTCTTTTTTTTCATTTCATTTCATTTCCTTTTTTTTTTTTTTTTTTTTTTTTTTGTTGTTATTTGGTGCGTCTTCAAAGGACGCACTTTTATGCCGCTGCCACGCCCATACCCCAGTGCCCTCCACCTAACGCCCAGTTAGACAGTTGGACAGTGTCCAGCCTTAGGAAAAATGCCAACGCACCAAATGGAGAATTTCTGGCCATTTTTGGATCGTTTTGCGTTTGCATTTTACGCTGAGACACGCACTTCTTTTCTCTGTCTTTTTCTGTCGCTTTACTCAGTGCGCCCTGAGCGTAAATTGCTTTATCATCAACACCTGTAAGCCTTCTTAGCTCTCACCTGAGCCAGGCTAACTACGCAACAGGGAAGGCATTGGAGGCGAGATGGGGATAAGAGAGGAGATGTTATGCTGATGGTCTAGTGATATGGGTTCCTTAGCGCCAATACGTAGCATTGATATGTTTAGAAGCAGCGTGCCACATGTTCATGGGCGTAGGCAAAGCCGGGTTAGTATTGCTAAGGGAGGAGCAGATTGATCATGTGCTAAAGTCGAACTGTCAACTTTAACATTATCTCTGTTTTTAAATCAGTTTAATATACAGAATATAAATTTATTGCATACTTTTCGGCGCCAAATAAAATTAAGCAGATTTATATAGAAGCTTAAAATCATTGTTTTGCCGAGTTTATTTTGCAAGTTTTTATTTTTTTAAGAGACTAAAATAAAATTAATTTAGCAAGAAAATACATTTGTTATTTAAAACTAAAGAAAAAGCAAACGGATTTCTTCCTATAAACTACAATTTAAGAGAGCGCATACTTTTGGCAATTTAAGGCTACGCCCATGCTAAGAACCATTCCACTCAACGCATCCCTGTCATGTTTGTTCGCGATTTTGGGTTTGTTTTGGTCCGTGCACGTGTGTGTGTGTGTGTGTATGTGTTTATGTTTGTTCGGTGTGTGGGTGTGAGTGTGTGTGTGTGTGTTTGTCTGCAAATTATTTGCATATTTCTTATGCGCATTTCAGCGCACCAACGGATTTGTGCCTAAAATAACACACACGCCACATACGCACTCAGCACACATAGCGAGTGCTACTCGTAAGCAAGCAAATTGCATTGCCTTTAACACTCACAGCCTCTGTCTGTTGTTATACCCTGCAAATTGAAAATGAATGTTGGGTAAATTAACTTGGGTAGCTACAGCACTTAACGCTAGGTTCATTGAATTAGGTTATTTAAACTAGTAAAAGTTTTGCATTTTGTGCATTGCATTTAAAATGATTTTTTCTTACAGGGTAACTCTGAGTAGAGTATTGAAATGTATTCAATCGTTAACTGATTTCTTCCCCATATTTGTATGCCAAAATGGTGGCAATTTGGCATCTTTTATCATTTATTTGTATATACATATAAATATATGTATGTTTCCCATTTCCTTTGGCTCACTTCTGCGCATTTTGATGTGCCTTATTATACCCTATAAAGTTTTCAATGCATCGACTTGGGCAGTAGTGACCTATAGATATTTTGGTAATCTTCAATCTTAATGACTTGTCGATTGTAAGATATGTATCTAGTTTTTAGTTTAAAGGGTATCTATAAGCTGACAATCTTTCAATACAGATATTTCCCATTCATAAAGTTATGAAGATTCGCTTCTCTTCAATTACAATTTATGTTTAATACTTTTCTTTACAGTGTATCTGCTAGTCAATCATGCTCATTTCAGCGATTTCCATTCACTTATTTTTCTGCAATTTTTTTCAATTTTCAAGATTTATATTTATTTAGCTTGTTGCTTTCGGGCGAAAGGAAAAGGAAAAACCTTTGAGTAGTTTATTGCCTGATGTGGCTGTTGCGGCTGTCGCATCAATTTGAGCGATTTACCAAATTCGTTAGAAAAAAGCGAACTCAAGTTGACGTCAAACAATTGAACACAATACAAAATACTATATATACAATATACAATACACAATACACAATACACAATACTATATACATTTGTGTTTTTGATAGAAATCCATCATTGAATGCGATTGATAACGCATTTGACATTTGAACTTGAACTCTATGAATAAAGCTGACAGAAATGACATTATCAAAACAAATTGTAATAAGTTCATTTAAGCTGTACAAATTGTTTATACTTTACATAGAAACCGTTAACAAATGAAAAGAATTCAAGGAACTAAGAAAAATGCAAATCAAGTGAAACAAATTTCTTAGTAAAAAGCTTATTATTTATAAGAACTGAGGGAACAAGTAAAAATGCAAATAATAAAAAAAACTATGGTAAAGTTCCTATAAAAAAAAAAAATATTATTGTTTAACAAATTTTCAAATGAAAAATCTTTCTTAAAAACTAACAATTTGTGTTGTCTAACAGTAACATAACGAATAGATTTCAACATTGTTGTGCTTTAATAGAAATTACTAGAAAAGAAAATTTAACTCCAATCAAAACCCTTAAAGTCGTTGCCCAATTCAAGGTTCAGTTTAGCCCCTTCTGGTTGGTTTTGCCATTAGGAGGCGCTTACTAGCTGAGGTTAAGTCAAGTCAAGTCAAGACAAGTCAAGTCTGGTCTGGTGTGGGTCGCTTTGGAGTTCGATTGTGGAGCAGAGGGGGGAGAACTGCAGGTCAGAGCTACATTATGTATGTAGAGCTGATGCTGCGTAACGATAACAAACAATTCTTTTGGCCTGCCCACGTGCAACTTCATTGAACAGGAAACTCGTAAAACGGCGAACCCAGCAACAACACACGCACAACCCCGAATACACACATACATATACATACATACAACAGCAACTTAAAGATACAATTTGGAGCTGAGTTTGGAATTAGGATTAAGGCATGCTAAAGGCAAAGCGAATCGTATCGAATCGAATGGAATCGAACGCAAGCCATGCCACAGACATGGGCATGAGTCAGCCTGTACCGTCTTTGCTTCTTTTTTTTATACCCATTACTTGAAGTAAGGGTATATTGTATTCGTTGTCATGTGTGTTACAAAAAGTGAAGAGTATTTTAATGTATTCTATACCAAAAACAGCAGTTGAGTCGGTTTAGTCTGCATTAATTTCTAGCTCAGAGACTTGGAGATAGGGAAACTAAACTTGACGCACTGTAAGTGAGAGTAATATTTAAGTGCCATATTAAGTGATGAAAGATGAATTATATTATACAGCTCATTTCATTATTTCACTGTCAATTTTACTTAATTTTATTTAAACGTTTTAAATCGCCAAACAATATAAGCGCCTAAAATTATGCAACATTTTTTGTATCATAGAAGTCTCACATTAAAAATTCGAATTAAATTTGGCTGAAATTAAGTAACAGGTATTCTTAAGTCAGTCATTAAACTAAACCGTTGTGAGCTGTTCTTCTTCTTGCCTCTTGTCCGTGCTCCCACTTGAAAGTTTTTTAATATGAGGTACATCGAAGCACACAGGGCCCCCCAAAACGCCCTTAAAGACCTGGCCGGATGTTTGATTTGCGTGCAAACGCGTTTTGCATTCTCCCACATTTATTTTTCCTACCTCGGAAAATATAAATGTTGGCGCCAGCCAGTGTTTGCCATATTTTTCACAATTTCAACTGTTTTCCTTTTAAGGTTTCTATTTTATTTTTTTCAAATGTGTTATTTTTTTATTATAATTTTTTTGTGACTAGGTCGTGCATTGCGGCTTGTTGGCGTCCTTCACTGGGTTGGCTGACCCAATGACTCCGTTACGAGGCGACGCTTGTATGTGTTGCACAGACTCCGCGGCGTCGCTCCAGTTTTTCAGTTTGTCATTTCTTGTTTTTTTTTTTTTTTTTGGCAAACTGTGCACCGTAACTCAGCTGTCAGTTCAACTGCCCTTAAGTGAGTTCTCTATTGCCGCATAAGGACTTCCATGGCAATCATCAACCCAATTTCTATTCTCTTCATTTTTAGTGTTTCTTCTCATTGGCAGTTGAACTTTTTTTCGGGTTCAAGGCATTCGAATGCTCTTATCGCTGCAAATTTCACGATTGAACACTGTTCGTATTAAATTGGTCGGAAGGAAGAAGGACAGCACCCAAAGGGGCGGGCACCCTCAGAAGGGAGTAAGTTGTTTGCATAGTTATGAACAAGTGTGATGCATATCGTAAATACTCGTCTAACAATACTATCTACATATTTATCCATTGCAGTTTCCCCTGCGAAAAGCTTGTGCTAAAAGCAGCATAAACTTATTCAGCAAAAGTTTATGTCGTGAGCTTTTAAGCTTTAAAGCTAAGCTTCAAAATGGTTCAATTATACGATAAGTCTTTAGCGAAGACAACAAAGCATTTTATGGGATTTCCATTAAAATCAATTTTTAAGTGATGAACAATATGATTTGCCTGGTTTTTCAAGCTATAGGCAGATCAAGAAATATATTTTAAAATAGTTTTTTATTATATTATTATCATCTCTTTCATAAATTTGAATTCATCTCAGATGAACTTATATTGTTTATTTGATAATTTTAAAAAATAATATGTACAGGGTCTTTCACAGTCGACTCATTCGATTAAAGGCCATCCTTATAGTTTTCGATAGTACATTAAGTAAATTATCGGTTATATTCGAATCGATCTACCAAAGGAACTTCACTTATGATGCAGACTCCAGAGGTACAAAATTATGCTTTTATAGACTCCTACACTTAGTTGACCTATATTCAAATTCAACTGTTAACTCAGCTCATGCTGCTGCTGCTGCTGCTGCTGCTTACATAATGAGCTTGGCTTGCTCTTTACTTCAACTCAAATATGATGTGGAAAGTGGAGGAGTGAAGGAGATGAAAATTGAAAGACTACATCGTGAAAAAACAGTTCTGAAACTAAACTAAATTACTGTAAAAAATAAATTAAAGTTAAAGTAAATAACATATAAAAATCGTTTATATCCCAAAAGTTAATGCGAAAAAATGTTGCAGGGTCTTCTACTGTCGATATCTTTCCACTTTGTATGAAATTCAATCACATTATTATGACACCTATAGTTCTACAGTTAAAAGCACAGCAAAATATATTTGACTTTAAACAATTTTAAGTAAATTTTTAATATTTTTCTCACAGTGTAGCCAAATGCAAGTGCTGCTTCAGCTGAACAGAAAATAAATAAATAAACACAATTCAAACGATGAGTGTGTGGCATGCCACAAAACGAGGCGGTGGTATATGCCTCCTTAACCTATTAGCTAAACTCTCTGGGTAACTGGCAACTTGAAGATGAAGTAATAAAAAAATAAAGCTAACATGCAACATGCAACACGGAGTGGCAAATGGAAATGGAGAAGCCTGAAGACGAAGTGTTGTAAGTTGGCGGAAGCAAAAAGCAGAAAGCGAATCTTCTTCTATTTTTTTTTTTTGGTGGCATTGTTTATGGTGGCAGCCGTTTGTGGCATGCAACGAGATGCTGCATATCTGTTTGGCTTGTGACACTATCAAAATATTTGGCTCTGCTAAGCAAGTTGCAAGCTCATGATGCCGCAATGGCAATTGCAGTTGCGAGGTGTGAAGCAAGCTTAGAGAGCACTCCGTGGCACTCATCGCTGTTGTCGTAAACTGTCGCCCTCAGTTGCCACTTGGCACAAGGCACTTGCCACTTGCCACATGCAACACACGCCAGACTCAAGACCAGGCAAACAAATTAATGATGCAAATTGTGCAGTTACCTGTAATCGCAACCAATAACGGCGTCTCCATATGCCACATGCCACATGCCACAAAGTCCAGCTGAGACTGGAATTGAAATTGCGACTGGAACTGAGAATTGGGAATGCAAATGGATTAAGCCAAGATGCACAGTGGGAAAATGCTAAAAACTGTACTGTGAACACTGCGAATTTATGATCATGACTAACAAGTCGCATGTGTATACCCTGTAAATATTAATCGGCTAATGGGGTATACCGCACTTATATTGTTAGGTCAGCTTTTTTCTTGTTTTAATCAAGTCTAGTAAACTCAAGTTTACCCTGTAAAATATTTAAACGGTATATGCTAGTCGTTCAAGCTCTATTATTTCACTTCTTATTTAGACAATAAAATTTGCAGCATCAGTTAAGTAATTATTAATTTAAATACAATTAGTGTCTTTTGATATATCCACAATTTAAAATGGAAAATATGCTCGTTTCTGATCACTGTGCAGCTGTTTGATGTACACGTTATACGAATTCGGTAATTGCATAAATATTATTTTTTATCACTTTATAGTATTTCATTAGTTCGAGTGCCTCTCGGCCTAGGCAACAGGTTCTTTATTTACTTTGTTTACCCTACACGAGGGGTACTTCACTTTTGTTAAACAACGTGTAACCCTGAACGAAATAGTAAATTATATAATATAATTTATAAATAATAAATTAAATATATGTTGGACAGTACATACACTTAATGATGTAGGTTAGCTCTTCTAAATTACAAATTTGTATTAGACCAAAGTTTAACTGAAAGTAATTTTATCTTTTAGTAGTTTAAGATGTTCAAACCATATTAAAATAGTTTACTTAGACCACGTAAACCACGTGCTCAAAAAGAGTATATGTTCTTAATCAACATCAACAGTCCGTCTGCCCATCCGTCCAAATAAATACCTAGATCTTAGAGACAATAAAAGCTAAAGCCACTAAATTTGGAATGAAAGTCCTTCTCCTTCGCGAGCAAATCAAGTTTTATTTCAAATTGGTGCCACGCCCCTACTGCCCCCGCAAATTGGGAAAAACTATTTTCACATCACCATAACTTGCAAATGACTAAAGCTATCGGCACCAAATTCACACATTATGTGTATGGTACTATTAGAACTATCCTCAACAAGTTTGGTCCGGAACGGACAACTATATCCTATAGCTCGCATAGGACAAATCGATCGAAAATTGATGATTTCTGTGAAGAAATGTAGTTTTAATTAACCGATCTCAACCAAACTCACACATTGTGTGCATATCATGACTCTAAATGTCCTTACCAAATTTGGTAACAGGCAGAAGGAGGCTTTTCCGACCCCATAAAGTATATATATTCTTGATCAGCATCAACAGCCGAGACGATATAGCAATGTCCGTCTGTCCGTCCGTCCGTCCGTCTGTATGAACACCTGGATCTTCTAAACTATAAGAGTTAGAGCCACCTACCGCCCCCGCAAATTGTAAAAAACAAATTTCACATAACCATAACTTGAAAACGAAAAGAGCTAGAGGGATCAAATTCACACATTATGTGTATGGTACCATTATAATTATCCTCACCAAGTTTGTTCCGGATCGGACAACTATAGCCTATAGCTCCCATAGGACAAATCGGTCGAAAATTGGTGATTTGTATGGAAAAACGTGCACTAGAAGGAGTACGGGGTCTTTTACAGTCGGCTCGCTCGACTGTAGCCTTTCTTACTTGTTTATACTTGAAAATGTTTTATGTTAAATAAAATATAAGGTTTTTAATAAATGACAACTTTTATAACACATACTGCATTTGATTCACTGAATTAAATGTGCTAACATTTTTCCCCTGTCTTTTTGGGCCAATAATGAATTAATTCAGAAAATGGGCACTGCGATTAAGTCTTGCATTTTTATTGGATGAACTTCTGTAAGTCTAATATTTTTTATTTTATTTGTTTATATTTAGACTTATAGTAAAAAAACTATAATTTTTTTAAGTATGCTTTTTAAATAGTGGCAAATAAATTAAAAAAAAAAAAATTGCTGACCTGAACTTACCACCTGTTGCCACAAAGAGTATTCACACTTCAATCTTGGCCACGAATTGCAGTTACTTCCACAATTTCTGCTCACTAATGTTGTTGTTTTTGTTGTTGCTTTCAAGCTCTGTGAGCTTTAATTATTTAACAATTTGTGGATTGTTTTTTTTTTTTTTTTTTGTTCCACTTGATGTTGTTGTTCCTTCTCGCTCTGTGGCAAGGGTCTGAGACGCCACAATTTTTAATTGCTGTGCCAGACATTCACTTGGTTTTTTTTGTTGTTTCTTCTTATTTTTTTTTTTTAGCAGTTCTCTGTGTTGTCTGTATTTTGTGTAAGTTACCACAGCGTCAGGCGAGTGTGCGATGTCACTTACAGTTTTGGATCCTTTTGCAATCGTGCTTCACGTTTGATTGCCCAAGAATATATCTGCCTGTGGCGCTAGTCTTCCCCCTTCCCCCTGTACTTCTATTCCATACCCCTCCTACACCAATTTGGGTACATCACAGCCATCCCGCTGTCATGTGCTTAGCACATACAGCTTAATTAATTGGCATTTCATGTTTTTGGCCATTTTGCTGGTCGCGAACTGGTCAATTGCTTCATTTACATTTTGCGCGCAAAGTTATCATTTAGACAACCCGCTAAATTGCACTTCCAAAAAAACTCTGTCAGATGGGCTTCACGAACTTCACAGACAGACAGACAGACAGACAGACAGACAGTTAGACAAACAGTCAGTTATAAAAACATATAGTTGGATAGATGTTCTGTGATTTTGGCAGCTGTTTGACCAAACTTTTCAAAAAAATATTAATTATTTCTTAGACTCTGAGACTTTGATTAGTCAAAGCGTTGGAAGTTAGTAAAAAAAAAATAAATGCAATTTTGATTAATCATCTGTTTTGCTGTGTTATTAACACATCAACATGCGCTTTACATTGAAATGTATTTTTATATTTCAATGAATTATAATCCTATTTTAAAGTTGTTAGAATCTTTAGATTACTACAAAATTATTTGAATTTATCTCTATATTTATTTATTAACTTTTTAACGAGCTACTTAATTATGTTTATTGATTTTCCCAACCATCTGATTTGATGTTTTATTTCCCTGTTTATTTCTAGCAACTCTAAAGAAAATTTAAATAAAATTTACTAGATAATTCAACAGTTGTAAACAATTTATGGCATTTAAATACATCTTTTTTTAACAACTTTGACTGTTAAACATTTTTAGAAAGATTACATAAAATACACCTGTATTTACTTTCCCTTTCTATTCTGTTGATAATTTTAACATTACTTTGTATCTAATTTTATATAATAATATGTCATTCTTTTATATAGTTATATTTCATTTTATTGTATTATTTAATTTTTTTTTTTTTTTAAATTTAATTTTCGAAGTTAAAAAGAAGTAAAATTGCTTTTATGTAAAAAATGAATATAATATATTTAAATTTAAAATTTTATAAAATTTTTTATATATTAAATTGGGTGTGTGTAATAAGATTAAATTAATTTGAAAACAAACACAGAATAAGCTAAAACAAAGTAGCTGAAAAACTCGGAAATTTAAATTATTCTACTTTCGAGGGGTCAAAGTATCCCTAGAGATTAGTGTCATTAGCCTGGCTAGTCGATATAGTGGCATAAAGCATTATTTTCAGAATCAGAACTGGTTGTACATCTGTACACACAAAAATAAAAATCTCGGAAAAAATTTGAGAAAAATTTATTTTATACAACAAAAAATTCTCAGTTTTGGTTTCCAGTTTTTTATATACAAAAAAAAAAAACAAAAAAAAATTATTAACGGGAAACATTTTGGGAGAAAAAAAAGAGTGGACAAAAGTTACAGTTCAACCAGTTTACAGGTGAGTAACAAAAGAGCACAAATTGATTGCGTATGTGTGTGTGTATGTGTATGTGTATGTGTGTAAATAGTTAATTTAGGCTGCTGCTGGACAATATGAGAAGGTGGAACTCGTTGCAGGACATATTGTTGTAGATTGCGATTATTTGGAATTTGTATTAAGCAAACAGAATGGGCAAGGGCAAGGGAGCCAAGGGAAAGAAGGGCAAGAAGAAGGCAACAATTGTAGCACCGACAGCGGTTGTGCAACAAGAATGTCCACCATGTCCAGAACCACCGAAAATGATACAGCCACTCGATCCGTGTCCGGAGACCACTGGACCCCATGATGTGCTCCGTGCACAGCCCAATCATTACCCGGCTCTGTTGCGCATTCCGGAAACAATGGCCGTTGTTGGGTCTGAGAATGGATGCTACGATAGCATTTGCAAGCTCCTCCGTGCCGGATTTCGCTGTGCGGAGCGTGTCTTTGTCATGGCACCGTGGGGCAATTATGTGGTCTTTCGCTTCCACAATAACAATGATTTCATCTATTTCCTCTATGATGGCTGCACATGCGATGTTAATCGTTTTCGTTATCTGGACCTTAGTTGCGGTACAGCCGGTTTTCTATTCTTTAGCAATATGCATGACGTCATCAGCTATATCATACAATCTCGCAAGACTCGTCTATATCTGGAGAATCTCAACAAAATTGCTATTGATCAAATTGTTGAAGAATATGGCGCTGTCACATATACCCAGAAGGCCAAATGTATGCGATTTGCCTAAACAAGAAGAACATTCCAAGTTATCTGCAAGCAGATGAGAAGGGCACCCTGTATCGACAGTCGATGATCTTCGCATCAACCGATCCAAAGAGTTCAATGCGCATTTTTCAAAATTAAAGAACAATTTTCCCTAATCAAAACGTATTTCATTCCATAATATCAATAGACAAGTTGAGTTTACGTAGAGCATAGTAAAAGTAAGGTTATGTTTCATGATTATAGGACACAATTGAAGCCATGAGTCACTCGGGTGCGTTAAAAAATAGCCCAGTTAGCCCAATTTTTCATTTCAATTTCCCGAAAAATTTGACACTTTTGACGATGCCAGCTATTTGAAAAGATTAAATTATCGATAACATCGGTATTATCTAAATACTAACTTATAGCCGTAATCGATTAAATTAAGATATTTAAAATATATTTGAAAACCAAGCATAATTAAATAACTGAGTTGGGCTAAATATGTATAATAAAAGTAAGGTTATGTTCAAGGGGATCAGCTCTAGACAAAAAGTGCGGTTAGGATTGATTATGCTGACTTGTAATAACACATATGAGTCTAACTACTTCATAAATAATAGCTGATTAGAAAATTAACTTAACTTGTTGGTTTGGTCTAAGTTGGATTAAGTCAGGCTATAAAGTGTTATGCGCACTGTTAACCGTTAATGCTTCAGTTTATAGCTAGATTCAATTTGATAGTTTTTTGTGTTCGTTTTTAGATTTATTCTGCCTGTTGGTTATATAAGAAGCGATAAAATAATTGCTAGACGCTAGAATGGATATATTAAAAGTTAGGTTATGCTCGATTTTGCATGCAATTAAATTTAACAAGCTCAAATGGTAAATCATTAAGAACTACTATAAGTAATAAGATTAAATGCAACTCAGCTGGTAAATAGAGAAGCATGCCATACTAAAGTTACTTCTCTACTATAGAACACTTTGAGGTTATGTAGAATAATTATCTAAGTGAATTAAATTTAAGTTTAGACAACAAATATTTCATACTTGTAAACATTATATTAAGCATTTGTGCTTTGAATTAGTATTCAAAGTACGTCGAATATACGCATATCTGTCGATCAGTGTTTATATTCAATTCAATAAGTATGTGCACACACATGCACACACACACACACTCATACACTCGAAGCTAACCTTGCTGGCAGTGTTTGTAGATCAAGGGTAGGGGGAAGGCATAAAAATATGTATTCATGAGAATGTAATAAGTAACTAGTCGTAATCAAATGCGAGCTCATTTGTGCTAATAAAGAAGGCGAAAAATACTGAGGAAAAAAAAAAAACTTTACAAAACGGCAGTCATAAAGCAAATATTGCAAGTGTATTACAGATTTTTGATTGGAGCAATGATTCAATGCCTCAATGTCTTCTAAAAGCCACAAGCTACAAAACCAAAAAAAAGCCAAAAACAAAAAAAAAAAAGATACAAGATACAGATGAAATCCAAGCTCAAGTGGAGCAGGCAAATCTTGACTGAGAAACGAACCAATTGATTTTTCAAAGCGATCAAAATGCGAGCTCGTTAATTAAAACAACAATCACTGCAACATGCGACTGGCAGCAGCAGCAGCAGTAACATCGGCAGCAGCAGCAGCAGCAACAGCAACAGCAGGGCTGATTGCCACTGTGGCTGCCACAACAGCACCAACAACAACAGCTACAACAACTCGAGTCAGGTAATCGCGTGTGTCAAGTGCGGCTCTTGAAAGATCCCAAAAGACGTCTATGTAATTGAGAAGAACTTGATTTTCAATTTCAATTTCAATTTCAAATTCGGTTTCAGTTTCGTTTTCGTTTTCGGCTTGAACTGGCCAAACGCATCAACCTTACCCATCCAATTCAGTTTAATTTAATACAAGCCAATCCAATCCAATCCAGTCAAGTCGAGTCGAGTCGACTCGACTTCAGTCCAAACCAATCAATTGCGTTCCACAAAACAGTTGCCACAATTTGCGTAGGCGTTTGTCGAATTTTTGTTTGTTGTTGTATCTGGATTCATGTTTATGACCATCATTTGATCACGTATTTCATATGCAAATCTTGAATTTAATTTCAAATTAAACTCTTAGTTTCAATTCTGTTTTCGGTCTTTAGTTCATTTTTAGTAGTTGATTGAAATGTGATTTGCACACAAATGAATTGTTTACAAAATGACTTGTTCTAGTTATTTTTATGTCTGATGTTTTTATGGTTAATCACTTGATTACTTAAACTTTTGATCACCTGATCGTTGGCTAAAATAAATAAATTGCTAACTAGCGTTTCTACAAAGATGAATACCCTGTAGTACCTGTAGTAATATCTAATTGTCTTTTATTTTTTGCTCTACTTCATTGGGCTATTTATTAAGCTCACAATCTAAACTCCAAAGTGTCACAGAGCACTCAAAAATACTCTTCAGCATATCATCAAGAAAAGGCATTCTGCAATTTACTGAAGGTAACAATTTAAGATTTACCTTGACAAAGATCAAGTGTTACTTCTAAATGGCCTTAACTTCTTAAATAGGAATTTAAAAAAGATTTGCATTTAAAGTCTGAAAATTTATTCTAAATTAAAACTTGAACGTTACTTAATTTAATAAAAAACATTTTAAAATTTTACACTACAAATTTCATAAAAAAATTTAAGAGTTTGTTTCTAAATGTTACATATTAGAAGTCCCTTCGAAATCAAATTTAGTAAAACAACATCTTCCATTACGAACCGAAGTTTTTAGACCTCGTACTCTTAAAAAGAGTGGAGAGGTCTATTAAGCTTGTCTGAAGCCAAATGTGCGTAACAGTCAAAAGAAGCGTGACCGACCCCAAAAGTATATATATTCTTGATCAGCATCAACAGCCGCGACGATATAGCAATGTCCATCTGTCCGTCCGTCCGTATTAACACCTAGACCTCAGAGACTTTAAGGGATAGAGCCACCAAATTTAGAATGAAAGTCGGTCTACTTCGCAAGCAGATCAATTTTAATGCAAATCGTTGCCACGTCCCCTACCGCCCCCGCAAATTGTGAAAAACTATTTTCACATCACCATAACTTCGAATCAATTTTACACATTGTGTGCATAATACCTTTATAACTATAATTGCCCAACTTGGTCTGGATCAGACAACTATAGCATTTAGCTCCCATAGGTCAAATCGGTCGAAAATAGGACATTTGTATGAAGACATGTAGTGTTAGTTGAGCTATCGCAACCAAACTCATATATTATGTGTATGGTATTATTATAACTATCGTCACCAAGTTTGATCCAGATCGGACAACTACAGCCTATAGCTATAGCATAGAACAAATTGTTCGAAAATAGGACATTTGTATGAAGACATGTAGTGTTAGTTGAACTATCGCACCCAAACTCACATATAGTGGGTATATAATGATTGTAACAATTCTTACTAAGTTTAATTCGGATCGGACAACTGTATCCTATAGCTCCCCTAGGACAAATCGGTCCAAAATTACTTATTAGCATGGTCGAATGGGCCCTAGAATGAGAACGGGATCTTTGGTAGTCGTATCGCTCGACTTTCTTACTTCTTAATAATTTCCCATATTTAAATTGTATATATATTTTTTACAACTAGATCTTATGGCTTAGTACGTAATATAGGCAAGGTAAAAACTGTAAAATAGCTAAAATTTAAAATCTAGCACAACCTTTAAATCATTATCATAAATTTTGATGATGCTGATTACTTCATAATCTGTGATTTTTGAGACGACATGAATGGCCTAATTATGAATTCTGTAATAAAAGTTTTGCTTAAAAGTATGTCTATATATATACTATATATTTATTCAATGTCTTCTGCCTGTGATCACGTAACTCTTAATTGCCCCGGGGCTGGGCCGTCTTTGCATTGTTTTTTTCTTTTTTTTTTTTCTTCTTCATTTTCTTATCGTTTTTCTCTATTCACTTCTCAGTCGCAAAACTTTTAATTGGCAATTGACACAGAAAAGCATTGGCAAAACGGAAGTTCATTAGGCTTTGTTTATTTCATCCACTACAATCCGATCTGATGTGACCATCCATGATGTAACTAACTAAACATTTACTAAAACTAAATGCTGAGTTTAAATTGACGACTGCAGCTTGGCTTTTTTTAGTTTAGTTAGAACAACAACAACAAATACAATAGCAAATCGATAAACAAATTGCAAATATTTACGCAAAGCTTTGTTGGTTTTCATGCGAAGAACAGTGGGCTTAATAAGCTGCTTTTTGATTAAGTTTTAGTTACACGATATGAAATGATTGCATACGATGAGCAAATTAAGTTATTAAATCCGGTCTATAAAAGTATGTAAGCATATTTTTATTTTAATGCTCAATTTATGCACTTGCACCACTGTACAATGCCCGCTAGCGTTGGCGGCGTCGGTGGACAATCGCGATAAGCGCGACCCACAACAATTGAGTTGCAGTTGATACATAAATATGAAGAGCAGCTTCAGCTGTGGCATGCAACAAGCAGCTGCTGTTGGGAGCTCAAGTCAAGCTTTGGCTTACTGCCTGACTAGCTGACTGACTAGCTGACTGAGTAACTGACTGAGTAACTGACTGACCCAGCAAGCCGCACCTCTTGCCTCTTGACAATGCTCCAAAGCGCAACTGTAACTGAAACTCAAAAAAAAAAAGAGAAAAAAACTTTAGCAAAATCTGAACAATTTGCGATTGTTTGCCTAAGCATTTAAACCGTTAGTTTTTTGCTAGTTATTGTTGTTGTTATGGAACTGAGTGTTGCGTTATTTGCAGCTGACCTTTTTGCCCAACTTTGTTAGCCCATCAAGCCCCTGTGCGGCTGTGTCCTTGACATGAGCCAAGCCACAAAAAGGAGCAGTAAGCTGACAAATGTTGCAACAACAACAATAACAGCAGAAACAACAACACATCGGAATTGTGACAACCTGTGTTGGTTTACGGCCACGACTATTGTGGCATGTGGCGTGTGGCATGTGGCATGTGGCAGGCAACTGTTATTATAATAAATGAATGTATGCGCTTAAAAAATTCTTAATATCGAATGAGTTCGTTGCCTAAGTCTTTCGATTATTTTCTGCTTTGGCGTTGGCGTTGGCACCGACGACGACGTCGACGTCGACGTAGACGTAGACGTCGCGCATAATTTGTCCACAGCTATTTCGGCTTAGGTTTCGTTTCCTACTCGATGCCAGCCCAGAGCCATAGCAAATTGCTTCCTTATTTGTATGAACGCTACATTGTATGTACATTATAGCATTGTGCCAAAGTCCCAGAGCAATCGTCTATACAAAGGCATTTTTTTGCTCGCACAACCAAACAAACATAAACACACACACACACACACACCCATGGGTATTATACGTGTATATGACTAGCTTACAAAGAAGTACTTATGCTAAGCGACTCTAAGCGCTGCACAGTGTCACAAAAGGGATGGGAACAATAATAAAGTTTCAAATGAGACTTAAAAAAGTACTAAGAAAAATAAGTTTAATAAAAAAAAGACTTCAGCTTAACAAATTTTAGCTTAAAGCCAGCTAAAATCTTTGACTAAGAAGCCATAAAAAGTCATGTAAGAAACTAGTCTAAAAATAAATCTTAAAAAATGGTGATTAGGGAAAATTACTTAAATTTAAGTAAATTAAAACTAATTTCAAATTGAATAAAACCTTAAATTAAGATTAAACAAAAATTCTTCGATAAACTGCCCCAATCGCATGTAAAAATAATTTATAATTAATTAAAAAACTATCAGATACTTTTTAATTGTAATAAATATTTAAAGGCTACAACTTTAATAGAACCTTAGGTTAAAATTCGACGGATTTAACAAAAACCCACTAAGAAATTATGAAAATAACATGTGAATTAAAACACTTTAAGACTGAAATTCTTACAAGTATTTTAAAACTGTACTTAAACTAAGATTTTAAGTCAACGCCGAAGATCTTCTAAGAGTAAAAAATAAAATGAACCAATTTCCAGAATTCAGCATGCTGTAAACCACTGTGCATAGCTGAATTGAAAAATGCCCGATGCTTCTATATAGCAGAGTTTATTCCATTTTTTTTTTGTTTTTTGGGATCAGTGATCGCCATGACTGTTGTGGCAACGCTGTGGGCGTTCAATTGGCTCCATACACAATTCGCTTGGCCGCCCTCTAATCTTATCGCCTCAAATTGATCTTAGCTTCAGCATCGAGCGCTTAAGTGGTCGTTGTCGTCGTCATCGTTGTCTTAGAATCGCCAAATTTGGGTGCGCCATAGCCAACAATAGGGTAGGCAGCTACTCGACTTGTGAGTGGGCCTTAGACTCCAATGAATTGAGCTAAACAAAACTACATTATCGTAGGGGGCCAGAGCCGCCCTGCTGTAGTTATCATACATCAATCAATCACACTCGACGATGCTGACAATCATTGGCCATTGGCTTATGGAATGACCAAAAACAAAAACAAAAAACCAAATTTAACACATACGATTCTTATCGGAACTTGAGAATAATATATTTCGTGTCACGAAAGCTTAAAATTAAAAAATAACTCTAATTACTATAGTAAGTACTTAATGAGAAAAATGTGTGCGATATCTACTATCGGTAGCGATAGTTAAATATTGGTCAATAAAGCTGCGATTTTTCCACATGAACAGCAAATCACTTAGTTTATGTTCAAAGGATTTCAAAATTTTAGAAGAAAACATTTTTTTAAATTTTATTTCAAAAAAAAAAAAAAATTTTTCTATAACGATATTTCTTTCTAACTATTTGCACTCTTCCATCGCTAAGCAAGAAAATTCTCAACTCAATTAAACGTTAATGAAAACATATTTTAATGGCAATTGTTGGTAATTTTTGTTTGCTTTGTGTGTGTGTGTGTGTGTGTGTGTGTGTGTGTGTGTTTGTGTGTGTGTGTGTGTGTGTGTTATTATTAATTTTTCATATCAATATACCACATGATATTTGTTGCTAGGTTCTTTTGGCATTTCGGAATATTAGAATCGAGCGAGTTAAAGCCTTGAGATCATCGATTGTTGTCAATTGAATCCGCATGTCAAATGCCAGATACATACATGACATAAAAGTCTGACTCCGTTTTGTGTTCCTGTCCAGATAAACCGGATAAATCCGTTTAATATATACAATTTGTAAGTGATTGAATTGACTTGATTTTACTTTGTTTCACTTTAATTCAATTCACTTTGCTTGACTCATTTTTTTCCCCCATTTATTTATTAACTTTTTGTTTTGATCTATGCTCTTAAGCTCTACCCCTCTGTCTCCTTTCCTCTCTATCCTACTCTCTATCACTCTCGCTCTTACTGTTTGACATTTCACTGATTGTCGCTTGAAAGTCAAGGTCGCAATCAGATCAAACGGCTTAAGACCCCCGCAAGCCAAATGTCCAGTTGGCTTTTAGCATTCATCGATCATTGATCATTGATCATTGATCGTTGATCGGCGATAAACGATCAATGATCTGTTAGAAGCGCAATCGATGCCATGTGACCATGTAACTGACATTTCGTTGACATTTGACAGTACTTTGACAATCATAGGACATTTATTATGCATTCGCCATGTGGTCCCCATCATCGGATCTGGTCTTAAGCCATGATCTCTCTACAAATTCCATTAAGCAACAACTTTCGAACACCAAAGTAATTGCTTGACTTTTTGTTTATTGAATTTGTTTTTTTGATTTACAACAAAGAAAACATAAATACAACATTTGTGTCACATTTTTGATGGCTTTCAAAAACCGACAGTTGACATTGTGTATTAAGCTGGTATCTTTTATACTCATTTGAAATCTGATCGGACATTATATCGGTTTTGAGTGTCTTTAAAGGTATAAGTGCTTCTTTAGTAAAATCTCTTGATATAGGAATAACTTTTGAGTTCAGGAAGCCAGAAATATTTTAATAATTAAATTGATAATTTAAGTAATATTTTTTTATAAATTATCAAATTATTTTAACTGTATATATCTATCTTTTATAAGTATTTTAACTCTACTAAACACAAATATATATTATCTTAAAAGAATATCTGTTGTTAAATTACTCAGCTCATGGCTAAAAGATTCTTTCGAGTATGATTTGTTTAGATATTTACGAGTTAGTCAACGAATTTCCCATGACTGAAGATATTCGCATAACAAAGCCGATCAATTTGAGGCGTGGAATTCCCAAGTTAAGTCTAATCGTGCTGGCATTGAGCAGAGCAAATGAAATTTTCTCTAGTCTTTTGTGTAGTTTATTTGCGGATTCCCATTTAAGCTAAAGGCAAACCTTGAAAGCAACTGAGAATAGAAGTACTCCGATTGATGACACTTACAAATACCCTATAAATAAATCCTTATTAAAATTTGGTAATGAAAATAGTTCACAAAAATTTGACTACAAAAAGCCTAAAAGGGACGATAATGATCTAATGATAAGTTTCCAGTAACAGTACTACCTTAGAAATCCTACAGTAAAACAACGTTTAAAGCAACTAAATTTAAAAAAACAAAAAGAATTAATTAATTAATTAATTACTTTAGTTAGTTAGTTTAAGTATTTTTTAGCTTAAAAATAAAAATTTACACAGAAAAAAGAATTAACAATTTTCAGAAATTTACACAGATCGGAGCTCAAATCTGCTACTTTGATGTACAAACAGAAAATTGTTATCAGTTGTTTTAATCATTGCAAAATATTGCAAAAATTTGACACCAATTTCTATAAATTAATTATTTATTATTAATATTAAAATTTATTGTTTACCAAAAATTTCTTTTCAATTCTTCTGCATTTATCGCTCAATAACCCGTATAGCTGCTGTCACATCTAATGGATATAAAAAGTTGAGATACAAAATTCATGCAATAATCAAAATTCATGAAAATATTTTCAGTTGGCTTTGTCACTGTTAGGGGGCGGTGGGAGGTAAGTGGCAGGAAGCAGAGACAACTTTGAAGCTTCTTCGATTCGATTAGGTAAAAAAACTACTAGGAGTGGTTGGACCCCAAGTTGGAGTTGGATTTTCTTATAACCCATTTTGTCTATTAAATGTTGCGGCAGTGGAATGCTGAGATTTTAGCAATATTTTTCCTGACATTTAAGAAAAAAAAGCCAAAAAAAATAAAAACAAGACCCTGGCTGCTGTGGCATTCATTATTGTTTGTAGCTGTTGCTGTTGTTGTTATTGCTGTTGTTGTTGTTGTCGTTGCAGTTTCAGTTGCTATTATTGGTGTGGCAAGTGGTCGGACTCCCTCACCTGCGTTTTGGGTATCCAATTTGCAACTCCATCTCCAACATTAACATCAACTTCAGCTTTAACTCCAACTACAACTACAACTACAACTCCAACTCCGACCCGTCGTTGTGTTGTCCCATTTAAGATTTTGGGCATCGAAGCTGCCTCAATGTTGTTGCCACATTGACGGCGTTGAATTGATCGGCTACGGTGATTGGGGCTGCAACAATATATATATATATATAAGACGTGAGGGGGCAGCTTAAAGGTGTCTTGCGACAAATGTTTCTATTGTAAAAATTGCGCCCTTTCACGTTCGCCGCAAATGTCAAGCTCTGGCAGCTGCTCAAATTAATTGCCACATGCCGCCAGCAGAGAGTAGTACATAGATAGTGCAATCGGGCAGGGTAGGCAGGGAGTACCACAATGCCCTGCACTCGATAGACAGGCAGGCAGGTAGACAGACAGATTGAGCGACCGAGCGACCTGTAGACAGACTTAATGCTGACCCTGTCAACCTATTCACATTTCGGCAGCAGACGACTTTGTATGGTTGCATGCCACACAAAGCTGCATTAAATTATAGGCAAAACGTCATCAAAAAAAATATTGCCGCCACGCCACTGTGGAAGAATGTACCAAAATTTTGGTAAGATTTCAAATAATTTAATAATTTTATAAAATAAATAAAAAGTTCACTGAACTTTTTTGAAAAATATTTTACTAAAAATAGAAATAAATGCTCAATTGTTCCCATAGTGCGCTTCACAAACTGAACTATTTCGTAAATATTTTAAGCTGATTTCAAGCCATATATTTTTGTATTATATAATTGTAAATTTCAATGAAAATTAGTAAAAATATAAAATCCCTTTTTACTTAGAATTTATGTCATAAAATGTTGACCTTTTATCCATAGTACGCGACAAGCTTGCTTCAAGTGAGTCAGTTGGGTCGCTTTTTGGGGCTGGGCCGCATCGGAAACCGCAGTAGCCCAAGTTGCAACAACAGTCAGGCGGACAGACGGACAGACGGAAAGACTAGTGGAAAACTCTCTGGCAACTATTTACTAACGTCGCTGGTAACTTGCAACTTGGTTCTATTGTTTTGTTTGCCTTTAGATTGGTTTTGCTTTTGGTTTTTGAATTTTAGTTTTTTGGTTTTTGGTTATTGTGGTTTCTGCTTGCTTTATGCGCTTCATGCAACATTAGTCAATGACACTCGCTTCTAGTTGTTGTTGTCGTGGTTGTTGTTGTTGTTGTTGTTGTATTTTGAGCTGCTTGTTGCCAGCTTTGCTCACTGCTTGCAACATCATCTTGCGTCAAGCGCTGAAATCATTAATATATTTTTTTTGGAATTTATGCAATGCGCTGTCATACAACACCCCCAATTTCCTCTTCCCCTCACCTTGTCCATCTGCCTTCTAGAAGTAGAACCTTTTCTTTAGTTTGCTCATTGAGTAAATCCAAATTATATGGCATTAAATTATTTGCTGTTTGCTTTGAAAATAAAGAGAAAAATATTTGATCCTTTGAACAACTAGTAGAAAATGCTACAGTCGAGCGAGCCAAACTTAATTGACCCCGTACTCATTTGAGTGTGCGTTTTTTTCATACAAATAAGCAATTTTCGACCGATTTGTGCTATGGGAGCTATAGGCTATGGTTATCCGATCTGAATCAAAATTTGTGAGGACAGTTACAATGGTACCAGACACATAAAGTGTGAATTTGGTTCCGATAGCTCTAGACGTTGTCAAGTTATGATGTTATGAAAATTTTGTTTACAATTTTATGAACGGCTTAAAACAGTTTCTGTCTGAGAAACTATTTTAAACTAGTCACTTAACCAAGTGATAACATTTTCGAAACATAAAATATAAAATATTTTAAAATGTTTTATTTTAGTTTAAAACTTACTGATTTAGGGCTTTGAAATGAATACCGTCTGCAATTTTTCAAAAAGGCGATTAATTAACCAATTTTCTTATACAAAATCTTTTTTATTGACTTTTCTTTCTCACTTCAATAGAAGTTTTTTAATCTTTTCACCGCTTGACAGCTCCACTTCACATCCAAAAAAAAGTGTGTTTCAAACTTGCCACACTCCAAGGCCACTTAAAATCATCTTTATTCATAGATAACTGACAATTGTACAAATAGTAATACTGCTGAACCACTAGCGAACCGGTTCAGTGATACATTCTGCGGCAAAAGCCCAAGACGAAAGTTGTGCAAATTGTTGCAGACACCAACGTTGATTCCCATTGGGTTGCACATCAGCAACAGCAGAAAGACTCGACAGAAATAAATATATATGTATGTATGTATGTCTGTGGTAACTGCAGCAGCAATAACTAATTACTTATGACAACAGTCGCTGCCACATAATGTGGCAAAATGCAAAATACAAAGCACATTAGCGATTCGACAGGAAGTCTCGCTGATGTCATCAAAGAAATTCAAATCAATCGTAACAAATTGTGAAAAATTGCTAAGCAGTAACAGCAGCAGCAGCAAAAGCCATAAGAGACTATGGAAAAAAACACAATTTTTGCTGACATAAAGTATAACAAAGAAATTACAAACATAAGTTAAGTAAAATTTGTGTTGAAATTAATGTGTAGATTAGACCGTAGATTTAATACAACTTTAAGTCTAAAGGTTTTTAATAAGTAATAAATTTATTTTTATGTATGATATTTATGTCAAATATTTTGTATTATGTTGCCATAGTGCATGTGGAGTAATTTACGCGCTTTTGGCCAACAGGAAATTTGTTGTTGCATTTGCAATTGAATGAAACTCTCGCTTTCCTTCTTCCACGCCTTGCGGCCCAGTTGTTTTTGCTGATGGGGTTGACACATTTTGTCAATTGGCATGATTATGTTGTCTCTAGTCTTAGTTGTTGTTGTTGTTATTCTTGTTGTTGCTGCAGTCATAACTAACGCAATTGAGTGGACGGCAAGTGAAATTGGTTTCGCTTTTCAGTAAAAGCGTGCGACTTTTCTTTTTCCATTTATTTTCTTGTTGGTTACTAGAAATGGGGGAAGGGAAGGGGGTCGCCATGTGGCTTTTCTCAAGCAACATTGATTTCCTCTTTCATGGCCGGTTAACGCTGCAGTTGCACAGTTGCAGTTGCACAGTCGCACAATCGCACAAAATGTTTCCTGCTCTGCTGCAAATCGTGCTGTGATGTTGTTGTTGCTGCTGCTGTTGTTGTGCTTTTCGCTCAGTTGTTGTCAGCATGCTTATTTTGGATACTAGACAAAATTGTCAACATTTACGAGTATTTTTCAATTTGCATGCCACATGTGGCAAGCAACAACCAAAAAGACAATTTCACTTTCGCTCAAAACCAAAACCAAAACCAAAACCAATATCAAATAAAAATAAAAATAAAAAAAAAAGAAAAACTCTCACCATACCTACACATTTTCCACTGCAAATTGACAGCTTTTCGTGGTTAACATCGATTCTCCTTGTAATCCTCTAACAATTTTATTAAACGAGAAATGGAAAGTTTTACCAACCAGCTAAGTATAAAATTCATTGGTAGAGAGAGGCTTTGAAAGCTCTACAAAATGTGCATTGTTTTACCATAATTAAAAAAAAAAGAAAACTTAAAACAATACTAACAAAGTATCGATATAAAAAAAGTAAATAAGAAAAATTTAAATTTGACTTCAGTTTTTATGATATAAACAGCGACATGAGTAATGCCAAGAAACAAAGGAAATTAAATACTTTATGCAGTTAAAAAATGTCTTAATATTAAACAGACTTTATGTGCCAAGAAAGAACTGATAAGTGCGCTTAAAGTTGTCCTTGAATGAACTTTGTGTGCAACTAATGAGACGCGGACAATGCAGTGACAGCAACTCAGATGGAGAAGCTCAAGTGACAACTGATTGAAGCAATTCATTGTCGCAACATGCCAAACAGACAGATTTATTGTTTGCAATATTCAGCAGCAAGTCCTTTGTCAGAGCAGCAACAATGAATTACAAGCGAAAAATCCCAAACAATATGAATATAAATATTATACATAAAATGCAAAAAAAAAAAAAAAAAAAAAAAAAAAAAAGAAAAGAAAACTGCAAGCTCACATTGTAATTTAGATCATGGTTGATAAATTTTATGACACGAGCGCGCCCTATAAATTTATTTCAACGCCACAGCAAAAGCAAAAAAAAAAAAAAAAAAAAAAAAACAAAAAATAAATTACTATATAAAAATAGTTCGTGTCTTAAGTCTTTCGTTTGCGAAATCCATGAGAAACTGATGTGCACTTTGTCTGAGTGTGTGTGTGTGCGTGTATATGTAGTTTTGTGTGTGCAATGCAATCTATGTGTTAGTGCTTCTCTGTGTCGCATTGTCGTTGTCAGCTCGTTAAACAACTCGACTCTTGACTCTCAGCTCTCGCTGGAGACTCGCTTTGAACCCTCAGCGGCAGCATCGTCAGCACTTGGAAGCTCGGCAACTTGGCATCTTGGCAGCAATAAAGCACCGCGCATCTTCAATAAATTGAATGCAGCTGCCGACAGGCAGATAAAGCTGTAGAAATTATACAACAAAATCAATTGCATTTTGTTGCCTCTGTTTTTTTTTTTTTTTTTTATTGGGTGCCGCTTTTATTTTTTAAAGCTTTCGCTTCGATGCCGACGAGCAGCAATCGAGCAATGGACCCCAGCAACTATCTTATATAATAATTGACATGAGTAATCATTACAATCAACAAGCTCATCATCTTCATCATTATGATCATTAACGATTGCAAACAATGAACATTAACACTTTGTCGTCTTTTAAAAAGAAAAATAAAAGAAAAAAAACAAGTGTGCAATTTTTTTTTTTTATTTTTTCGTCATACGCCCAAACAGCCGATAATCGACAATTGGACAACTATATAAACAAATGTCAACAGAGCTCTTTTGTTTAATGCATTTATCCGTTTGTTTATTTAGTTTACATTAACAATTTAACAATTTTGTGGGTACAAGGCTGTAAAAATTATTAAGAGATCTGTTGAAGAAACACCCACATAATAATAATAATAATAATAATAATAATAATAATAATAATAATAATAATAATAATAATAATAATAATAATAATAATAATAATAATAATAATAATAATAATAATAATAATAATAATAATAATAATAATAATAATAATAATAATAATAATAATAATAATAATAATAATAATAATAATAATAATAATAATAATAATAATAATAATAATAATAATAATAATAATAATTTTATTTTAAATATATAGATAATTCATGCTTCATTTTATCCCGATTTCAACAGGGTAACTGATCATCATCAACTATTTTAATTCTCCAAAATTCTGTCACAATTAATGCGAGACTCAAGGGTTCAATAAACAGATTGACAGATTGAAAGGATGCGCAATTGTAGAGTACTAGCACATCACACACACACAGACACACACACACACACCCTTAGAGTACTATTAAACTCAGTCAACTTTTTAGCTGTCTGCTGCCTGAAACTGGAAGCTTTAAAGTACGTGAACTTATGGTCAGGTCGCTGAGATGCGATGCGGGCGGTTGCGAGTGTTATTCACAAATCATACTCACATTCAATTCAATTCGTTTAATGATTATTATTAAGCTGAAGTTCCTGTGCGGCATGATGAGGCATAAAAGCGACAAAAGCCAGTGCATTGTATGCATGCGTGTGGCATGTGGCACTTGGCAAAAGTCGACAGGCAGTCGAATGGTTTTTATTTTGTTTTTGTTTAATCATTAAATGGTTGCATAATTAACATGAGGTACTGTGGCAGGTAAAGGGGCAGAGACAGCGGCAGAATGAGCTAAGAAGAAAAAAATAGACACTGCTTTAAGCACTTTCAATCAAAAACGAAAGACTTAGACAACGAACTTTGGCATGCAACGCGTGCGCGCTCTCTTGGGTCCAACTGCAATCTGCAAGTTGACTGTCAGCTGATTGAGAGTGACTGAGTGATTGAGTGATTGAGTGATTGAGTGGCTGACTGACAGTTTATCAATACTTTTGCCGCTTTGCCACTTTGCCACTCTGCCACTTGCCCCATGTCGCTTCCCTTTGCGCTAATTGTGCGGCCAAACTGATTCCAGTGAACATCTGTTGCATTTGCGGCATCTGTGGCATCTGCAATTCGACAGGCTGCAAAATTTACAATTCCAATTGCAACTAAAGCAAACAACAAACCCGACAACAACATGTCGATAACAACAGCAACAAATGACGGCCATTGCCTCTGAAAAAAATAACAAAAGAATGTGTTGCAATTGAAAATAATTGTTTATGCTTGGCATTAAAATCATTACAAAACGACAAAACGCAAACAACAGCAACACCAGCAGTAACAACAACAACACTAGCAACACTAGCAATGCTAGCAACAACAACAACATTAGTTTTATTTACTAGTTTTTTGTAGTTTTTGTTGTTTGCGTTGTTTAAATTTTCAAGTTTCCAGCTTAACATTGACAGTTGCCAAAGAGGAAACATGCAAAAGTTAAACGAGAACGCCAGCAAACACAACAGCATACAGTAGCGCAACAGCAACAGCAACAACTACAGCAACAACTACAGCAACAACTACAACAACATTAACAACTACGGCAAACAAACAACATCGGCAACAACAAAAACAACTACTGCAAATATTTCGAACAACTTTAATACCCTAAAGCTTGAATTCAATTGAGTTGCATTTGTCTTTATGTTAAACCATTGAAAATATTTAATAGTCTACGATAGCAAAAAAAAAAGTCTTAAATTAAATTTAAAATATTAAATAAATTTATTTTTTCAAATAAACCTTTTGAGTGGTGAAAGATAAAACTTTATATAATAGACAAAGTAAGTAATTAGTTGATTTTAGTAATTAAATAAAAAAAATAAAAAAATGTAAAAATAAATGTTTGTTATTTCTTTTAGTTTATTTTATTTAAAATTAGTTTATTTTATTTGATGCATTTTACATTAAGTTTTCCTTAACTGTTTTCAATCAAACTACGTTTGTCTTAAACTTCAGCATTATAAATTTTTAATAGACTATGGACTAAAACTGTTATTAAAAAGTTCTTGCTTTAATTATTTAAAACGTAGTTATGAAAAACTAAAAATTATTATTTATTAAGACTGAAATTTGGCAAAAAAAAAAAAAAAAAAGAACAAAAAAAATAGAAGATGTATAATATTATTAGTTAAGTTTTTATATAATATATTATTAATCGATTTATTATATTATTGTATTATATATCTAAAACATATTTTATTATTTTATAGTGTTTTTCTTACTTTCTTATTTTATACTTTAGTTGGTATATACTTTGAAGTTATAAGTAAGTCAAAAGGAAATGCTTCGGGAAAATATAAAAACTTCAACATTTTAAATAAAAAAAAAGGTTTTTTTCCAGTTCTTTTGTTGTTTTATTCTTTCTTTCTAAAAACTAAAGACAATATTTTTTTTTTTTTCCTATTTTTTTTTTTACATCATTAATCATTAGAAAAGCAAGTCAAATATTAAACTACTTATATTTAAAGTACCTTACAGGGTATTATACTGTTCGCGAATTGTTGCCGATGTTATTATTGCTGTTGTTGTTGGGTAATAATGTCACAGCAATCATTTGTTAAGAGTTGTTCAAACGCATCGCACAAATCTCGATAAGTTTTCGACAACAACGCTGAGGATGACAATTGAGGATTGAGAATTGAGGATTGACGATTGCCAAAGCCAAAAGCAAACGCAAAGACAAAATCGAAAACAAAGACTTTTCCGACTCTGACTGTGACTATGACTTAGTTTATGATTTTGTTTTTGATTTCGATTTAGTAAACTCGGGATGATGAGCACGCTGACAATTTGGCGCGTTTTTTTTTCTTGTTTTTTCTTTTCTTGCTGCTGCTGTTGCAAGTGACTGTACACAATTTATTTGCATTAGTTGGCAACATTATACGTACATGTTGCTGCCAGGGTAGCCATCACGATGTCTACCGACTGTGAAAGGCATGTAAAAACTAACACTCACAATATATGCTTATATATGCTATATATGTTTATACATATTTAAGTATATTGGAAGCGCCTAAACAAACAGAAGCCGACGCTGACAACAAAATCGCCTTGAGCTTCGCACATTCGAACATTTCAATATTTACCGATTGGTAGCGCAACTTCCAACTTGTACTTCTTCTATTTACATTTCAAATTGTTGTAAATTGTCTCTAAGAAGCTTTATTTACTGCCAGCTGAATCATAGCATTGCGTGCAGCGATCAACGATCAACGTTCAACGATCACTAATCAGTTGGGTCTGTCAATCTTTAACTATAACATCGTTGGTTTTTTTGCAATTTTTAGCGCGACTGTGTACTACAAATATTATACTTTTTACATTTAATGTTCTATATCTTTTTCTACTTATTTGTTTATTATATAAAAAATATTTAACTTAATGCTTAAAGATAATTATAATTTAATTATAATTTCAAACATTTATTTTAGGTTTTCTAAAGAAATTTAAATTTCATTTTTTAAGTTTCATTTACCTTTATCTAAAAAAAAACATCACATATTGAATAATGATTGATATTTAAGTACTTTATCAAAAAATCACACATAGTAAAATTTATTCATCTATAAAATAAAATAAACTTACTTTAATCATTCAAATTGAAAATGTTAATATTGTATTGTGATACAATATTCATTAATAATTAATGTAAAATTTTGTGTACTTATAAAATTTAGCATTTTTTTTTTTATGATTTTATTGATTAAAGTCAAGGAGTCAACATTTTCAAACAACAAAATAACTCTAAAAGAAGTCTAACTTTATATAAACAAATCCAATAGTAAAGTACATTACTTCTATAACTCTTAACTAATCTAAGCTATTAATTGGCACACTTTTAATACATTAAAAACAGCAGTGTTAAAAAAAAAATAATTAGGCATTTTTCATAGCCAGTTTTAAGACTTATTCAAAAACATAAAACTCAAATTGCAGTTCAATGACTGTCAACACATTTTGTGTTATTTTTCTTTCATTTTCAAATCTTAAGAAGAGAATAAATAATGGACTAATAGTACGATATGTATGATATTTTGTTATTTTCTGGTCAGATATCCACCCACAGATTCTGTCACTCATTCTGTCAGGCTTGTCGCCTTAATGAGCGTTTAAATGCCAAATTAATGCCAACAAAATTCGTTTTTGGTGGGCCCTTGGTCGGGGGCTGTGACTCAAATGCCATTTACTCTTGGTTGACTCTTTCAGTTCTGAATCAGTTTCTGAGCCTTACTTTGAGTCCGAGTTTCTGTTTCAGTTGCGGTTCGTTATTTTTTAAGTGTGGGCGACAAAATCTGCACTATTAGCAATGTAATACACTCGTTATAATCTTTGTAGCTCCAATAATATGTGTATTACAAGTTTAATATCTTGCACTACTTAATTTAAATACAATTTAATTAAATGAATGGTTGTAAAATTGGATTACATTTTGAATGATTTGTATATGAATTTAATTGAATTGTGTTTAGAAACAGAATTATTATTATTATTATTATTATAATTATTATTATTATTATTATTATTATTATTATTATTATTATTATTATTATTATTATTATTATTATTATTATTATTATTATTATTATTATTATTATTATTATTATTATTATTATTATTATTATTATTATTATTATTATTATTATTATTATTATTATTATTATTATTATTATTATTATTATTATTAATGATTTTATTATAAACAAACATAAAATCTCTTTCCTGGGGCATATCGAATCAAAAGTAAATCCATTTCAAGGGTATCTTCGCTTCGTTTACCCAAAGTTAAATGTTCTTTGTTTATTTTGTGTTAATTGTGTTTTGTTTTTTCTTTATTGTAGCTTCGGCGGTCGTTGGAATTGAAATTGGATTTGAAATCGAATTTGTAACTTTTTCGACTTGGGATTTCTTTGGCTGATCTTGGTTCTTGTTTCGTGTCAAGTGTCCATAGTTTGCTTTGCCATAATTTTGTTTTCATTAACAATAAATTTCAATTAAGCTCACGATTTGGATATTAATAAAGTTTTCAGCGGCACGAAAGGCAAATAACCCAAAATAAAAACAACATTGGGTGTGAGTGTGTGTGTGTGTGTCTGTGTCTGTGTGTGTGAGTGTGTTTCACTTAAAGTGTGTAAACCTTTTTTGGTTATGTTACTTTAAATGCTTCTTATTTGTTTCTGTAATCGTAACGATGCCTGATTATAACTATACTAATGCCACTTAAAGTGTGTGTGTGTGTGTGTGTGTGTGTGTGTGTGTGTGTGTGTGTATGTTTTTATATATATGTGTGTGTACTTGTTGTGCCTGGGCAAAAGTTGAAATTTGTTTTGCGTTGTTGAAGTTTATTAGCAAATCTCCATGCAGCTGACTAGTGTGGGTGTTCGGGTTTCTTATTTCAATTTGGGTTTCCTTTGCTTCTAAACAACCAACTCAAACCAACTGGAACAAGCACAACAACAACATGGGCATAATAACACAACAAGAACAGCAATTGGCCAGACAATTTTTGGATACAATGAAAAAGAATTTGGGCATTTAATTTTATATAATTTTTTGGCAGGGCGCGTTGACAAATGCTTGCCAGCATGCAACATGTAAAATGTTTCTCAAGTGCTGCACAAATAAATCGCAACATAAATCAGAGGTGTGCCACACAAGACGGCAAAGTGTAAAATGTGTGGGGAAACAGGAAGAAATTCGTAGAGTTAAAAATAAATGGTTTGAAAAAATAGTTTTATTTTTAATATAAACAAGAAAGAAAGGTTATCTTCGGCTCGCCGAAGATTAAATACCCTTGCAGTCATGCATGTTGCGTTCATTGGATTCAGTTACCAGTGGTTCCTATGGATGCTGAATGATATAAATGTCTGATTTAGAGCAGATTTGGTCAGTATATAGGGAATAATAGCAAAGGAGTAGTGCGTGAATTTAGCTGAAATCGCTTAATAGACTTTACAAATTTTCATACCATGCCTTTAAACCGATTGTTCCTATGGCAGCTATATGATATAGTGGTTCGATCCGAATGAAATTTGGTCAACAGCTGGATAATGATGGCAAATGTTTATGGCATGAGTTTGGTTGAAATCGCTCAACCGACACTGAAAATTTTCATACTAGGCATTTTCATCATTTTCAACCGATTGTTCCTATGGCAGCTATATGATATAGTGGTCGGATTCGGATGAAATTTGGTTTGCACATGGGATTTGGTACTAAATGCATATAGGCTTAATTTGGTGGAAATAGCTCAAAAAAAAATGTGTTCTTATGGGAGCTATATGATATAGTCATCCGATCCGGCCGATTTTAACAAATGATCTGCCTGCAGAGAGAATACACATCTGTACCAAGTTTTATCAAGATGATGCTGATCAAGAATATATATACTTTATGGGGTCGCAGATGCCTTCTTCAATGCGTTACACACTTCGTGACAAAATTAATATACCCTCTGCAAGGGTATAAAAATTAAAATAATAATTTATAAATATATAGAAGAGAGGGTGATAATTTGTTTTATTTTATAATGTTTTTTAAACAAGAGCTTAAATATTGATGGCAAATAGTTTGAAATTATTTTATTTAAATATTCCAGAAAACAATTCAATTAACTTTAATGATTCATCTCTTAAGATAAGCAAAAAGTAATAATTATACTATTTGTTATATTATTAAGTGTTAAATTGTTTTGTCTCTGAATCAATCCCAAAACTTATAAATTCAATTCGAATCTCAACTTATATAATTAATCATTAGCCAAATTTTACCATTAACTAAATTTTATCATAGCAATAAAAACTCTTTTTTTCTGAAATTTCCTCTAATAGTTTTCAATCAATAAAAGCTTGTTATTTGTCAGCTATTCGATTACGATCAATGGACAATAAATACTTGGACTACTAATGAGTGTGTGTTACTCGTGCCACATCAATCGATAACTGGAATCGTTTACAATCAGCTGCAACAAATTGCTGCAAAAGCAACAACAAAAACTAAATAACAAAAAAACTTAAATGGTAGCAATCAAAATGTCATTAAAAACCAACAAATTTAAAATGACAACAAGTTACACTGAAACCAAAATTTGGAACTGAAACTTGAACGGAAGCGTTCTCATATTATGATAGAAAAGCCAAAGAAAAAACAATGATCAGTCATTAGCTAATTGAGTGTATATCAATTATAGCATTAATATTATGGCTAATTGCAGTTAATACTATGCCAAAAATTAAACAAAACTGAATGCCGCAAATGAACACTTTGCGTATACGTAATATACATACGCGATATTAAGTATACGCACCCTAAGTCAACAAATTAGGTTTAGTTTCAGTTTTGTAATTGTTGGTCGCAATTTCTGTGGCTAGAACGAGTTTTATGTTTTCTCACGCCCACCAAAATGCAAAAAGGGCGTGGAGGCCGAGTAATTGAATTTCAGTACAGAACAAAGTCTTTTAATTAGTTTCTAACTGGCAGTCGGTTAATTAAAATCACAAAACCCCACACCCAACAAAAAAAATAAAAACCTCTATACAATGTTCACATACGCATTGATTTCCTCTCTCCCCGTCGTACTCCCTAAGCTTTGTTCACCACCTTTCAGCCAACTTCCATGCACCGCGTTTCCTGCTGCGAAGTTTGTATCTGGGTTTGGGATTGGGTTTGGGTTTGGGTCTGAGTCTGCCAGTTGTTTCCACGCACACATTGAACTCATACGTTTACCTATGTATGTATGGAAAAAGGTGAGGCCGTAAATTAAGTGCTAGCCTCCAAATGTCAAAACATATGCCAAAGTCGGACACACGAGCCGGGAATTCAGCGGTTCAGAGTAGATAAAGAAAAACCAGAAAGTACCGCCAGTCCGATCCGGGCTCTCGACAGCTTAATAACCTAACAGAACTATTAATTATTGATATATAATGCAAATAATATATAAAAGTGTTTAGTATGTTTTCAAATGAAATGATTCATAGCTTCCTAAAGGAACATTTCACAGTTTATTTCTCTTTTTGAATAATTCAGTTATTTTTTAATTTATTGCGTGTGTCATAAAACGAATGAGAACTGTTTATTACCCTAGGTAAGGGTATTACCACGCAGCCCACATGACACCAAAAATATAAAACCGCTAGCGGACAATGACCATGACTGCAAGAGAGAGCTGTAATAACAGTGGCACAATCGCA
This sequence comes from Drosophila cardini, assembly GCA_018903735.1. Lineage (NCBI taxonomy): Eukaryota > Metazoa > Arthropoda > Insecta > Diptera > Drosophilidae > Drosophila > Drosophila cardini. The sequence goes on from JAEIGM010000016.1 coordinate 50,232, forward strand.
CTCGCACTCGCACTCGTAGTTCCAGTTCCAGTTCCAGTTTTGGCTTCAGTTTCTGTTTCAGTTCCAGTTGCAATTGCATTTCAACAAGCCGTTGTAAACCGTTAAACTCAGCTCTGATTGATCGATTGACGAATCTTATAACAGTGCACAGTGGGCAAAAGCAGAAGAAAATTGGATAAAAAAAATGTTCTTTCTTATATGTTAGTATTATATAAAATATATATTTTGTATATTTTTTTGAAGAGACTGAAAGGAAGCGAAAATATGGTTGTACTTATATGATCTTAGAACAGAATCTTAAGAAATTAGTTCTTATTTTTAATTACCAAACAATAAATAAGTTAATTTTCCTACTATGTTTTACTAACGTTCTTTGCCAATGCAGCATTTTATAATACTTACAAAATATAATTAACTGTCACACTGTGCGCATTTATTCATATCCACACACTGTGCAAAACAGGTGCCAGGTTGTGTTGTAGGTGTGGACTTGAATTCAGGCCCCAGGCGTATAATTATGTAATTTTTAAAGTTTAAGAACTAGTCAAGTTTTCTTGTTTCATGTGGCTAATGAAGACAAAACCAATTAAATTGCTATTAATAAGGCCAATTAAAAATTGAACAGAGTTGACACTACCCAAAATCGACCAAATAAAGCTAGTTGCCGTAGGATAAAATAAAACTGAAAGTCTGCAAATATTTGTCAGACTTTTCCACTTCTAAAATTTTAAGTAACCATATATCTCCAGTCGAATAAGCTACTTCTAAAACTTCTAAGTAAAATTAGAAGGCATCAGTGTTAGAAATTCCTTCATGAGCAAATTTGTACCTACCTTGTCCAGCTGTAACAAACTAGAATGGCTACAGTCGAGCGAGCTGACTGTAAAAGACCCCGTACTCATTTTAGTGCGTGTTTTCCATACAAAATCACCAATTTTAGACCAATTTGTCCTATGGGAGCTATAGGCTGTAGTTGTCCGATCCGAACCAAATTTGGTAGGGATATATAGAGTCATGATATACACATAAAGTGTGAGTTTGGTTGAGATCGGTAAGTTAAAACAAAATTTTTTCATACAAATCACCAATTTTCGACTGATTTGTCCTATGTAAGCTATTGGCTATAGTTGTTCGATCCGAATCAGATTTTGTCAGAATATCTAGAGTCATAAAATAAACATATTGAGTGAGTTTGGTTAAGATCGGTTAATAAATACAAAATTTTTTATACAAATCTCCAAATTTCGACCGATTTGTCCTAAGGAAATTGTAGGCTATAGTTGCCCGATCCGGGCCAAACTTGGTGGGGATAGTTATAATGGTAGTATACACTAAATTTAACTTTTATTGAAGCTTCGTACAATATAAATTAATTAAGTTGGTTCCAAGTTTCTAGAATCTGTTTACTCAAGGACCTAAAGTAACAACTTAATAAAAGTTGAATTGTTTCTAAAGTTGTTTATTGGACGGTAGGTAAATGAAAGTCAAATCGAATTGATTATTGTTTATTTATGTTTTATTATTAAAGTTACAATTAAAAGCTGTTTCTCATTTTATGTACACACACAATAAAATTATGTTTTGTTTTTTTTTTTTTTATTAAGATGTTTTGCAATTAAAACAGCAAAATACGAAATATAAAAATTAAGATAGAAATAAAAATTAAAAATAAAAATAAAAATAAAAATACGCGTAAACTATGTGCTACAATTACAAAGAGACAAATAAACAAAATAAACAAAAAAAATATTACATTAGGTAATTTAATAATAATAATAATAATCATAATAATAATAATAATAATAATTAGTACACACAACTAACGGAACTATTGCAAATTCATTATTGACAGGGAAAGTCGAAAATGTGAAAAACTGTGGCAAGTGATGGAAAAGTGTGGCAAGAAGCAAAAAAAAATGAAATGGTATGATGAAGCTGCTTTTGCTTCCACAAAATAAATATGAAGAAAAAGCTAAGAAAAATATGCAAAATTCAGTTGAAAAAGGAGGTACAGGGTGGAGGGGACACAGGGGTACAGGGGTACAGGGTAGCGGGTGTAATGAAGTTTTTAATATTTTCTTAGCCTAGCGCTTAGCTTAGCGCCAAAAGTGGCTCCAAGTCCAGCGATTCTTTAGCGATTGCCTTCTTCTTGTATTTCTTTTGCAGCTTCGTCTTTGATAGCTTCGATTTGGATTTACTCGGTTGTTGTTTCTTTAGCGCCGCCTCTTCGAGCGCCTTCTCTCGATCCAGCAACTCCAGCTGCTCGAATATATTCTTCGGATGCGGATGATTGCTCACCTTTGTGGCATTCTTGGCCGCATACACGACCACAAATTGTGAGAAAGCCGAATCCGTTGGCGTATTAATGTCTGCAAAATCACGGAAATTGGCAAACTGTTCCTCGGGATATGTGTACTTCTGTATGAATCCTTCACTGGGACGACCATGCCCATTGTTTGCATCCCCATAGATATAATCACTGTTGTCCTCGGGATGATAGGGCATTTCCTCCTCCGGATAGAAGGTACCACCGCGTAGCACACCAAAATCACCGCTACCCAAAATCGATGCATCAAATCCGCGTTGCTGCTGCTGTTGTTGTTGTTGTTGTTGTTGTTGTTGTTGTTGCTGGTGGTGGTGTTGGTGTTGCAACTGCTGTTGTTGCGGTGTCAACAATGGCAATTGCAATGGTGAACTATCACCCACAATGGGTCCTACGGGTCCAGCAAAATAGGGACGCGAATGTCCCAATGGAGGTGCCTCATGGTAGAAAGGTGGATAAAAATTCTGTGCCGCTTGGCTATGAGAATCACCAGCTCCCGTGTGTGTGCTCACATCCGATCGTGAAATGAGTTGCGTGTTCGGATTGGCAATCGGGCGAAATTGTTCCTGTTGCGGCAAGGCGGCAGCTGCCTGAAAGTGGCGACTCTGTGCCGCTGTTGTTGCCACACGATGTTGCAACGGTTGCTGTGGCTGCTGCTGCAGCTGTGTTGTCGGTGGCATGTGGAAATGTTGCTGCTCGTGGGAGCGTAATACAGTAATGGGCGTAAAATCATTCGGTTCCATCAGCATATCGCTATCCTCCTCTGGAAACTCAGCTGCAACGAGAGAATGGTATACAGCATGATTAATAAATTGGAAAATCTTTGAAGATTAAAATAATTGTTTAAATATTTTAGGGGTACAGAACTTTAAATTGGAATAACATAACGATGGATAAAGATATTGGCATGATTTACTTATTTGATAGATCAACTCAAGGCATAACATGTTGAACATAATTTCAGGCATATGGCCGCTACGGCTGGCCCGAACATAGTCTCACCTAGAGGTACAATTTCTGACCACTTTGGTCAAAAATTGTGGCCGTATATTGCCACCGGCCCATAAAGCGCACCAAACAGTTAGTTTCTCCGGATGCAATGGGGTTTCGATATAGGCACGAGGATTATCTTTACTCCAAATGCGAAATTTTTTTTTTTTTACCTAGCCATTCAGCCAGAAGTGAGCCTCATTGCTGTAGAACTGACACGGGCGTAGTGTACGAAATGTGTCCGCATTGAAGCGCCATTTTTAAAGTAAATTTAAGTCTATTCATAATGAATTGCCGTACCAAAATGAGAAAAAAATCACTCAACAGCTGGTCGATCGGTCGCCATCTTGAACAGTGGTGCCAACATAAAGTTCTATACCTCTAAAAAAAAAAAACACCCTTTACAGTGAAAGCCTTCATGGCCCAAGGGAGATGTTCGCCCAAGGACTATAAAATTCGTTCGGCTAAGGAAGCTGTCCGAGAGTAGAGCTTTAACTGTATCCCATAGTAAAAACCTATCCAAAACTGTTCAAATTATTTGACATTTGTTTCAATGGCTTTTTCAGACACACTTTGGTTCTTTGTACCTCATAAGATTACTAATTAAATCAATTAATAGAGTATTTATGTAAGTTGTATTTAGTTGTCTTTAAACTGCACAAGTTTTAATTTCTAAAAGCTAAAAACAATTCGTAGTTAAAAATTGTAAGCCATTAATTAAAGTAACATTTTTCGGTTTAGACCTCGACAATATTTTTAATTTTTCTGTTTTATTTGGCAAAGGAAAGTTCAATACCGAATCAATACAAAATTTGCATAAAATAACTTAAAATTACAGCTGTTAAAAATCGAACAAAAGGAAAGAAAACTTAAATGGAGTTGGCAACTCTGCAGCTGTGACTGACAGACAGAAAAACAGTCTGCGAAATTGCAGTGCATCTTTTTCCGGCAGGCAAAAAAAACATCCCAACAACAACAACAACAACAACAACAAAAGCATTGCCAACGTCTTTGTTGTTGTTGTTGTTGTTGCTGTTGTCGTCGTCTTGAGTGAGGTTCGATGGGTTCCACTTGAGCTTTCGGGCTTCGACTTTAAAAGTCGATCTTCAGTTTCGAGTGGACGGGACGCTTTTTTTTTCTTCCCCAGTTCGGCGCACATCATCTGCACCCACTGCCATTGTAAAGTGGTGAAATGATGAGCAGCAAACAACGAAAAAAATAGCTAAAATAAAAATCAATCTGAAGAAGGAAACAAAAGTTGCAAGTTGTTATTGTCAGCGTTGCCACAAGTGGCATAAACACATAAGACACGTTACTAGGAAATGCAAAATTTCTGGCCTTCTTCAAAAAACTCAAATATAATAATAAAAAAAAAAAAAAACAAACTTTTTTTTGGTTTTCCTACAACATTTTTAAACAGCTGAAATTTAGCCTGACAACCTACTGAAAAGTCATGTATAACATAAATCTCGGCACAGTTGAATTGTTTAAGTGTTAGTTTGTCAAAATAGATTTGGTTACAACGAAGTCAAATTAAATGTGCACAACTAGTGCATACCCTGTAAAATCTTAATTTATTTAAGCAAAACAAATTTAGCCATAAAATTATTCAATTATATCAGTTTCAAATGATCAACTAAAACAGACACAATTTATAGCTGCTTACAGGGTATCTGTAAATAACAATCTAGGCAGCAAATCAAAGCATGTTGCATGCAACAACACATCAAATGCCACATTCTTCAGCACATTTCATTGGCTTTGTGAACTCCAAACAAAACGAAACCAGAAAAATACCCGCAGTTTGTCATACAATCAACTCAACGATCATTGCATTAAATTCTTTAGAGCTGCACCACAACAACATACCACTATAGCACCACCTTATGCCACCACTGTGCCACTCAATTACAATTCAAACTTCAGTGGCTAGATTCAAATTTGTTGTCGTTGTTGTTACAATTGTTGTTATATCAGTTGTTGTTGTTACTGTTACTGTTGTTGTTGTTGTTGTTGTTGGCTGCCGTTGAGCAGTCAAATGTCGTCTCGATAAAAGTCGATAATAATGTAAGCAGCTGGCAGCTGGCATAAATTTTGTTCTAGCCATGTTGCCTGTCAGCCAAGTCTGATCACTCCCTCACACCGCACTACCTCAAACTCCCCCCCCGTTTAAGCCATACCCTCATTTTGGCTCTCTTCTACCGCCTTCTTCTAGAGTTGCCACCTGACAAGCACGAGCCGCCTTTCATATGGGGCAAGTTGACTGTGCCTCTTGTCGCTGGCATTATTTCAACATGAATTTCGTTTTTCACTTCACTGACAAACTAACAGTACTCTACTGCCATTTCTATACCCTCTAAACGTTGAGTTCTAGAGAGTATATTGAATAAAATAATTTAAGTCTATGCAATGTTTATATCTAACTGACTAAAAAGTACTTTTAATTTGTTATGGATTAATTAACAGCTGATCTCTGTTGAACTGGAGTTTATTCTATAGTTTACTATAAAGGATAGTCTATAGTTTTTTGGTTTGAATATTTTTTTGAACATAAATTTGGGCACTTAATTTTAAATTTTTAAGTAAATATTTTAAATAATTAACTAAATCTTAAATAAAATTTTCACTTGACCCAAACACTTTGTCTTATTTGACTTGTACTAAGTTTTATCAGGAATATAATCCTTTATAACTTAGGTCTTATAAATTTATGGATTTATATCTTGATGTCTTTATGAAAAACGTTCACATAAGCCTTACAAACTAAACCATTTGACACCATAATATTAAATTGTTTTTTCTAGAGTATACAAATAAAAAAATTTAAAATCAGTTTAAAATAAAATTTTCAGCACAGACATAAAGTCATAAGTTCTTTTATCATAAAATGTAGAATGAGAATTATATAATTATTTCGCGATGATTATTTATATTGTGATAAGCAATAATATCTTAATGAAATCATTAATTATAACCCATTAAAAAATTTATTTTAATAAAAAATGTAATGAATTTAATGTCACAAAGTTTTTTTTTTATCAACATTAACACTATAGTAAAATTTTTTCTTAAAAATTTCTTTGTATTTAAAAGTCTTGTTTAATTTAGTTATGTTATGTAAATTTAGTTATTTTAAGCCAAAGCAGCTTAAATAAAGGGTATGAAAACTGCTCAAATAATTGTTCCTAAACTTATTGCAATTGTTATTGTTGTAGAATTTTTCTTTGTGTTTCAAATATTTCTTAAAAATCATAATTAATTATTGTTTAATTCAGTTTTTGTTAAGCCAAAACAGCTGATAGCAAGGGTATTACAAGTGCAGAAATTATTGTTCCTAAACTTATTGCAATTGTTATTGTTGTTGTTATTTTTTTTTTTTTTTTTTTTTTTTTCTTTGCTGTTTCTGGCCTGGATTGCATATTGACACCCGCTGGTTGTGTTTATATATATGTACATATATATATATATATTTTTTTTTTTTGCTTGTGCCTGGCAAAATGGAACATAATGAGTTTGTTAAGTGTAATTGGCAATTGGCTGGCTATGTTTCGGGTTTGGTTACCGTTTTGTGGGCATTTTTTGGGGGCTTTGGTTTGGCTTTGTGGGTGCTGACTGTACAATACGTTTAACTTTTTCTTTTTTTTTTTTTTTTTTTGTTTTTGTTGATGATTTTGGTCGATAGCATTGCCTCAAAAATGGGTCAAACAGATTTTGGCTTTTGTGGCACCGATATGTCGTGTATTAAGTATAAATTACTTTATTATTATTTATTTGATCAACTCGTTTGGCGCGATTTAAGCCGCTAGCATCTCACGTTTTACTATTTCTTTCTTTTCTTGATCATCGGATAAGTGTTTAACTAATTTGCTAAACAATGTCTGCATGGCCCCAAAAACAATAATGATTTGTTCAGTTATACATATCAACATATACGTATCAATCGAATCGGACAAACTTAGTCGTAACTAACAAATTAAACTAGATTGACTATAACTTCATTGGCTTTTCAGTCTGATTGACTACAAGTCTTCGAATAGTAGTAACTTATCATGGATCTGAACGCTTTAAATGGTTCTTTTAGCAATAACTAATTAGTTTAGAAATACAGTTTCTATGAATTAAGAGAATTTTATGTTTAAATTAGCTATTAGGATTTTTATAATATTATTTTAAGAAACCAAAAATTGTATAAAAATTATTTTTCCAATAATTTAAAAAAATAATTTAATTTAAAAATCACTAATTCGCACATTTAGTGAAAAGTAAAAAATTGGGAATAAATAAAATATAAATACGTGAAAAAAAGATATTAAAAACAGAAAGAGAATGCAAATAAATTATATGGACAAATAGAATTATTAAATTAACACATAATTTTCATTAAGTTTAATTTATTTAACTGATTTAAATACAAATTTTATTATAGCTTGACTTTAAAAGACTTTTAGTATAAAACTGAATTTTCGGTAAGTTTTTGAACTCTTCAAATAGGAAGAAATGTGCTCAGTCATATACTTACTACCTTGATGGAAGCATACGAAATTAAGTAAAAGTATTTAAACAATAAAAAATTTGTCGATTAAAATACCTAAATGCGTATAAGATTATTAATAATGATTTAAATTGCACACAAATTATGCATTATTCACAATGAATGAATTATATCAACAGTTATAAGATACAAAAAAGAAAGAAACATAAAAAACTGAAAACTGAAAGCAAAAGCGAAGAAAAAGCAAAACAAAATAGAATAATTATAAATTTAAAGCGTTATAGTTTGTGTTGTTGTGCAAAATAATAAAAACAATAGACACAAGCCAACGCTTGGGGCATTAAAAGTGGCAGCAACAACAAGAAAATAAACAACTCCGAAAATGTATCCGAATAGATACTCCGAAAGCAACATTTGAGGCAGACGAACACAAATCGCGCAACACTTTCATCAAGTGAGTGTGTGCTCATCAATCATTCATTCATTCACTCATTCAACATCAACAGCCAAATCAACATCAAATAAAACAAAAATAAACTAGTAGCATTGGCTTAGGGCAAGCAGACTGACTATAAAAGACCCTGTACGTATGTATTTTAGCAAAATTAAAATAAAAACAGTTTACTACATTTGTTGGCTCTAGATTTAACAGACTCTGAGATGAAGGTGTTTATTTATATATACTTTAAGGAGTTGGCCACACCTCCTTCTACCTAACCTGCACATTTGTTATTACACAAACACCTGTTCGCTTTTATGTACAGAGTCTAAAAACGAAAGCAAACCGCCAAAATTTCAGAAAGTCACGAAAAAGCGCTAACTGCATTCCATTTGCATGATTTTGATGTATTAGATGCCCCAAAGGGAAACACATATCAATTTTCTCTGCCCTCCAGAGACTGACAAAGAGAGAGGGAGAGAGAGAGGGAGAGAGAGAGGGTAATCACTATATTACACCAAAAAAAATAACACACAACAAATGCCCTGTTTTTGCGTACTTATTAACAACTCCTATAAAAGTCACAATATTTCAAATTTATACCAAATCAATCAGTTTCACTTTCACATGCAGTGAAAGTTTTAGAAATTATTGTTTAAGACTTATAAAACTACGACCGAGACCTTGAAATTGAGTTTAGATATAAGCATAAAAGGTAATGATAGAAAAGAAAGAATAATGAAAGAGAACAAGAAAGAAATCGTGACAGAATCAAAGAGTAACAAAATTATAGTCGTAGAAACTTTAGATGGATAGAGAAGTATATTTATAGATGGGAAGTGTAAGCAAAATATATATTTAATAATAGGCAGCACAAAATACCTATAAAAATGCTAGAAAACATTTTCGATAAACAGAAAAATAATATACTATAATTTTATGAAGATGAATTAAATTAATTTAAATGAATAAAATATTTGTAGATGAATTTAAGTTTTATTATAAATATATAACAACGGAAAAGAATAAAAAATAAAATAAAAAATTAATCAAATTTGAACTTATAAAAGAGCAGACAGATACAACTATATATATTAAAGAAAAAAAATATATTACAATATAATCGAGACAACAACAAAACCTAGATAAATAAATCAAATATTTTATAAAGTATAAAAAAACCAAATAAATTACTAAAGCCGATACAAATGTTAATAAATGTATGTTTAATAATAAAGGAAATTAAATAAAGTATCTGAGAAAGTGCAATAAGTGTGTGTGTGCTTCCATCATGAAATGAAGCAACTATTGTAGCGCAACAGAAATAATGATATCGAATCTGGAAATTAAATTAATAAACGCAAACGTAAGTGATAAACACTGACGGATGGTATAATTACAAGACGTTTCCATTATTATTGTTGTTGCACGAATTATGAAAGTGTTAAACAATAAAACGGTGAAAGAAGAAAAGAAATGAAAAGCCAAATAAAAGCAAAGATATTTCATAATGATTGCCAGATGAATGAAATGAAAAAGAAATAACAACCAAAAAAAAAAAAAAAAAAAAAAAAAAAAAAGTATACTTAACTTGGGAGAAAGAAACTAACAGAAAATGAAGAAAAACAAAAAAATTTCAAGTGAGGCAAGTTAAATAATTATAGTCGTAAAGTGGGGAGTGTGAATGTGAGTGTGTGTGAGTGTAGTTGCACGGTGTACGAGTTTGAGTACTCGTAACATGATGACCCTGATGACGATAATGTTGACGCCGGCGGTACAACGGGGCGTATGCGTTAAATTGAGCGCGTCGTACCCACAACAAATGGCAACAGTGTGCGTACGTACTAAATCTATGTATGATCTCTGTGTGTGTGTGTGTGTGTGTGTGTTTAGGCACCATGACATGAGCACAACTATGTTTAGTCACTCAACTACAATCCAAGAAAAAAAATTGCAATTGTTGTCAGTGATTTTACATTGTATTTTAGCATGACACTTTAAGCTTCTTCAATATAAATTCACAATTCACAATTCAGTGATTATATGGCTTTGTTCAGCAACACCATCAGCAATCCACAAACAAATCCAATGCGGTGGCTGCGTGGGCGTCAGCCGTGTAATTAACACATTGTTCACATAGGCAGCAATGTCTGTTGTAATGCAACTCAAAAGCAAAAAAAGAAGAAAAAAAAGTAGGGACTGGCAACATGTCGTATTAGTAATGCGACCGAGTCTAAGTGGGCGTTTAATGGGCATTCATTACGTTGATTGTAAGCAACGTTGACGTCAAAATGGATGATGATGATACTTAGCCCAACGCTTAGCTGGGTTAACTGCCAGCCCATAAATATAGGTAAATTATGCTCTTAGTGAGTTGGAGAAAGATCGAAATTGTTTGATTTTAAGTTTTCCAACGAAAAGAAGGTAATAAAAAATTTTATTAAATTTATACCATAAAACCAAGTCTAAAAATGTATAAAACCCCGCACTTTATTTTCTAGTTACTCCTCAAATAGAACCAAACTTCTTAGAGTTACTTAACTGATTCCCAAAATCAACTTAGTTGCTTATGCCACAGCTAAAGACATAAGCGTCTGTGGCAAGTAAAATAAATAGCTAAAATTCAAATTCAAATTGTAAGCTGTTGTTAATGTTGCCAATTTTGGCAATGTTGCTGCCACAAAAAGTGCAATGACAAGTTGATAATAAGTTAAGAGAAATGTATAAATATTGTTGGAGTATAGCAGCCCACACATTCGATATTTTGTGATAAACAGACACGATAATTCGCAGCGCGACTTGATTATGATGCATGCCACATGTAACCAACCCGCCGGCCGGTACACACACACACACACAAAGACAGGCATACAAAATGGCCACAGGCGACGCCCCAAAAAGCAACTTGCAACTCATCAGCGACTTGCTGCAATTTTCCGGCACTTTGCTGGCACTTACAGCAACGCATGCGTGTTTCCACTGTCCCCCTGTTATCTGTATACAAGTATGTGTGTGTGTGTGTGTGTGTGTGTGTGTGTGTGTGTGTGTGTGTGTGTGTGTGTGTGTGTGTGTGTGGTAAGTGTAGCTCATAAATTTCAAAATTCGCAATAAAACATAAAACAGACACAATTATCATCAGACAGCACTTTCACTTGCCCCAACAAAGACAACAGGTTTTAATTTCACGGAGCCACAAAATGAATGGAAATCAATTTTACATTCGAATCTTAATTACAATAACACTTTGACCTCTCGAATGGAGAACAATTTGCAAAAGTAATCCTAATTGTATAGAGTAACACCGGCATTCAATTGTATGCTATACAAAATCAATTACATATTGTATTTATAATTATAATTACTATGTAAATAAAAACAAATACGAGTTTCTGGCAATCATTTGGGCACAAGTTTGAAAAAACCAATCGAATAATGAATGTAGTGTGACAAAATAGTTAACTAACGAACTAATTTAAGGCTTTCAAAAAAGGTTACAAAAAAGGTTAGACCCCGTACTCAAAAAAAGAGTAGAGGGGTTTATTAGGTTTGTCAGAAGCCAAATGTGCATAACAGACCGAAGGAGGCTTTTCCGACAACATAAAGTATATATATTCTTGATCAGCATCAACAGCTGAGTCAATATAGCAATGTCCGTGTGTGTGTCTGACTGTCTGCCTGTCTGTCTGTCTGCCCGTCTGTCTGTCCGTATGAACTTCTGGATCTCGAAGCTACAATAGCTAGAGACACCAAACGAATGAAAGTTCGTCTATGAGCCAGGCTGATCAAGTTTAATTCAATATTTTCCCACACCCCCTACCGCCCTCCTTAATTATAAAAAAATATATTTTCACATTACCATAACTTGAAAACGAACAGAGCCAGAGAGACTAAACTCACACATTATGTATATGGTACTATTATAACTAACCTCACCAAGTTTGATCCGGATCGGAAAACTATAGCCTATAGCTCCCATAGGACAAATCGGTCGAAAATAGGACATTTGTATAAAGCTATGTAGTTTGAGTTGAGCTATCGAAACCAAACTCACATATAATGTGTATATGATGACTGTAACTATTCTTACCAAGTTTGATTTGGATCGGGCAACTATATCCTATGCGCCCTAGAATGAGTTCGGGGTCTTTACCAGTCGCCTGGCTCAACTGTAGCCTTTCTTGCTTGCTTTTTATACCCGTTACTCGTAGAGTAAAAGGGTATATTGTATTCGTTGCAATGTATGTAACAGGGAGAAGGAGACATGGCAGACCCCATAAAGTATATATATTCTTGATCAGCATGACAAGCCGAGTCGATATAGCCATGTCCGTCTGTCCGTCTGTCCGTCCGTCCGTCTGTCCGTCCGTCCGTCTGTCCGTCTGTCCGTCTGTGTGAACAAAAGGATCTCAGAGACTATAAGAGCTAGAAAGGCCCGAGTGGTTGCAAACGAAAGATAAAATGCCCAAGCAGTACAAGTTTGCTTTTGTTTTTTGACACGCCCACTTTAGGGCGTTCTATGTGCATACAAAGGTAAAAACAGGTAAAAATAGCATGTTTTAGTATAGAAAACTTTTTTGTTAGCAATGCTATATAAACCAAATTGACACATAAAGTACACGTCTAGGGAGTACATATACTGACCAAGTTTGATCCAAATCGGACAACTATATCGTATAGCTCCCATAGGGACAATCGGTAAAAAATACGCTCCAAATATGAATTTATATGAATAACTTTTGCGTTGGCCAATCAATCGAAGTGAAACTTACACAGAATATATCTTTCAATAATATAAACATATTGACTAAGTTTCATCCAAATCGGACGACTATATCGTATAGCTCCCATAGGGACAATTGGTCAAAAATACGCTCTAAATATGAATTTATGTGAATTACTTTTGCATTGGCCAAGCAATCGAAGGGAAACTTACACAGAATATATCTGTCAATAATATAAATATGTTGACCAAGTTTCATTCAAATCGGACGATTATATCGTATAGCTCCCATAGGGACGATCGGTCAAAAATACGCTGTAAATATGAATTTGTATGAAAATTTTCTGCGTTTCTCAAGTCATCTGAATTAAAATCAATATTGTCGATTACCTAAACGATTGTACTATTATTAATATTATTAATAATATATTATATTGTTAATAATATAATTAAACTGAGTAACGGGTATCCTAAAGTCGCGAGGCGACTATAACATTCTTTCTTGTTTTTTTTGGGATTAAGAAAATACTTTGAACTCAAATTGTTGATAGCATGTTTACATATTTTGTAAAAAATAATGTTTTAGCTTTAAAATTCTTCTATATTAATACAGTTTATGAAACGCAAGTTTTAGAATATGAAATTTCAATTAGAATTCAAACTAGATCTTGACAACAATTCTCGATGTGATTTCTAGTTAATTGCGGGTGTGAGTTTTGGAATTTGTGCAATGGGAGTATAATTAAAACTGTTAACTGAATGCTGTTGTTGTTGTAGTTATTGTTGTTGTTATTTATGAGCTCGTTTTTTAATGTGCACTCATGTTTATAAACATAAATCTGCACTTGCCTCTACAGACACTATAAATACAATTGTATATATGTTTATATATGGAATTATATAAGTACAAACAATTTGCAATTAGCGTCTTTTTATGTTACATTTTAATGACAGTTTTGTATATTTTTTTTATTATTATATTTTACTTATTTTCTTCTGTTTGTTTCTTTTTTTACATTTTTATACACATATATTAATTTTAATTTCTACATTTTGTGTCTTGTCATGTTTTCCGCATTGAGGCGCCCAACCTTGAAACTGAAGTCGAGTCTGCTGCAACTAACTAACCATCTAAACGACCAAACAACCAACTAGCAAACTAACCAACTAACCAACTAACGACACGACATTTATTTAACTTCATTTGCAATTCGATAAAAAAAATAAATGAACAAAAAAAAAAAAAAAAAAACAAGAAAGAAAAGTACAGTCGAGCACGCCCAACCGTAGAATACTCTCTGCATTTTATTCCCGATCATCTTAATAAAATCGATATCGAAGTATATCAATTGATACTTGCAACAAAACACGTTGAAACAAAAACATCTGATTGTATGTATACACATGCATGCACACTTAACATTATATGTATGCACGCACATATGTATGTGTGAATATGTAATACATACACAATTGGTTGGCACGGCCAGCATTCGCGGGCAGCGCTGCCGCTAAGCTACGCAAGCAGCGAAAACGTTCGCTCACATGTTTGTATGATTCTATCTCGCTTGCACACATGCATTGGCAATGCGTTCAATTATTAACTTTCTTACATGTCTAGCTCTTTTGTTTATTGTCCGATTTAGATGCAACTTTCAGGATAGTTTAATATATTTTGTCTTTAAACGAATGCGAAATAACAATACTGTACGATAAGAACACATGCCTTAAAATCGTCATTGAAGTTTGCAAATTATTTTATTTCTTGTGGGAAAAGGGGGCGTGGCAGTCCAAAATTTTTGATGACAATACAATTATGCCGTCTCTAAGAACCTGCGTACCAAAATGGGTGTTCCTAAGTGCCATAGTTACTGAGATATTTACCTAAAACATCAATTTTTTACGAGGTGTTTCTAGTTTTTTGCACATTGTGGGCGAACGGGGCGTGGCATCGAAAAAAAAAAAGATTCTTGTATTGACTGACTTAATATCGAGTCGATAGAGACCAAATTCAAACTTGTAGCTCTTACCATCTCTGAAATCTGTTTGTTCATACGGACGGACAGACGGACAGACAGACGGACAGACAGACGGACAGACAGACGGACAGACGGACATGGCTATATCGACTCGGCTTGTGATGCTGATCAAGAATATATATACTTTATGGGGTCTGCCACGCCTCCTTCTGCCTGTTACATACTTTTTTTTTTGCACAAACCCAATATACTCTCTCTTGCAGAGAGTATAAAAAACTAGTGAGCATGTAATAAATATATGTAGTTGTAGTAGGTGGAGAGTTACCCTAAGTACGTTAGCTAAAGTTCAAGAAATATTCTGTTTTTATCTACTAGATAAATTTGAAGACATTACAGACTACAGAAATCTATGGCAATTAATCAAGCCAATAAAGTAGTTAATAAGATAATTTATACCCTATACAAAGTAGAGATTTGAGTTGATTGATAAACTTTAAAAATGAGATGCTAAACTATAATATTTCAAAAGGAACAAGAAAGAAAAGTACAGTCGAGCACGCCCGACCGTAGAATACTCTCTGCAATTTATTCCCGATCATTTAATAAAATCGGTATTCAAGTATATCAATTGATACTTGCAACAAAACACGTTGAAACAAAAACATCTGATTGTATGTATACACATGCATACACACTTAACATTATATGTATGCACGCACATATGTATGTGTGTATATGTAATACATACACAATTGGTTGGCACGGCCAGCATTCGCGGGCAGCGCAGCCGCTGGAAAGCAGCGAAAACGTTCGCTCACATGTTTGTATGTTTCTATCTCGCTTGCACACATGCATTGACATTGCGTTCAATTATCAACTTTCTTACATGTCTAGCTCTTTTGTTTATAGTCCGATTCAGATGCAACTTTCAGGATAGTTTAATATATTTTGTCTTCAAACGAATGTGAAATAACAATACTGTACGATAAGAACATATGCCTTAAAATCGGCATTGAAGTTTGCAAATTATTTTATTTCTTGTGAGAAAAGGGGGCGTGGCAGTCCAAAATTTTTGATGACAATACAATTATACCGTCTCTAGGAACCTGCGTACCAAAATGGGTGTTCCTAAGTGCCATAGTTACTGAGATATTCACCTAAAACATCAATTTTTTACGAGGTGTTTCTAGTTTTTTGCTCATTGTGGGCGAACGGGGCGTGGCATCGAAAAAAAAAAAAGATTCTTGTATTGACTGACTTAATATCGAGTCGATAGAGACCAAATTCAAACTTGTAGCTCTTACCATCTCTGAAATCTGTTTGTTCATACGGACAGACAGACAGACAGACGGACAGACAGACGGACAGACGGACAGACGGACAGACGGACATGGCTATATCGACTTGGCTTGTGATGCTGATCAAGAATATATATACTTTATGGGGTCTGCCACGCCTCCTTCTGCCTGTTACATACTTTTTTTTTTTGCACAAACCCAATATACTCTCTCTTGCAGAGAGTATAAAAACAATAATAAAATATATATTGTAAAAGGACGAACATTTTCTGCCGAACGATAGTTCCAAGTATCGCCAGAATCCAAGACTTGATTGACTATACCACTCCTTTCAATAGTTTTTTCTGGAAGTTCAAAGAGATCAGACTCTCATTAGCGTTACCGGAACAGAGAATGATATCCTAAAGTTTTCCTGGCCGATAGTTTTTAATAGTCATATATTTAACCAAGATAACATTAAAAATAGATTTTTAACATACTTAGTTTAACGATGCATCGATAATTACTTACAACTATCGATACTATCGATATTGAGTTAATCGAAATGTCTTTAAATATGATTTTTAGCTGAACCTCTATAGTGTATACTACTCGTTTGAGATATTCATGGTTATATGGTAGTTAAGAATCTTGCCGCGTTGCATGATGCTATTAGCTGATGCTGCCTAACACTGACGATGACTCAGCTAGTACGTTCAAGCCGTCCGTTCATCCATTCGTCTGTCTGTTCAATTGGTCAGCCGGTCAGCCGGCCGGCGATGCAAGCGGTCAATGTCATTGAGTATGTGTTTGTATTTTATATACTCCAAGTGTGTGTGTGTGTGTGTGTGTACGTTACACGAATCTCAATTCAAGATAAACCACTTGGCAAGCACATGCTGCACATTACTCGTAATTGTCAATAATAATTGCTGAAAAGATGCTTAAAGATGACAGAACGAACAGACTGAATTCTAGTGAAAACTTGTTTTGTAAATTTCAAAATTTTATAAAAAAAAAAAAATGTGTATCATTGAGCTATAGTTAATAACTATATTAAAAATATATTAGTTTATTTTAAAATTATTTTTAATGTATAAAAAAAAACTAACTTTTGAAATATTTCTTAAAGTTTTTAATGAATATTTTTTTTTATTTTTTAAATACACAAAACAAATAATTATAAATACAAGTATTTATTTAAATTTAACTTCTAAGCAAAAATTGTTATTTTTTTTTTTTTTTTTTTTTTATTATTTAAAATTTTAATGTTTTGCTATTCGCCACATCGATTAATCTAGGGTCTTGTTCTTGTTAACATTTTAAAAAACAAAAATTAATAAATTTTAACCTTAAGAAATGCTTTAAACAAATATTGTAAAATTTTATTACATTTAAAATTGATTTATTTATTAAAGTAAGACTGTAACAAATTGTTATTTAAATGTTTACTTTGCGTTTACAATTTTTAAATAACATTTTTATTACAAACAATTAACGCTGTAAATAAAATATATTTTGCACCACTGTGCATTGGCCAGTGGTGTATGAATGATGCTATAAATTAACTGCGCTACGTTCTATGTTCATTTTGCCATTGAGTTGTATATTGATGACTGTGCAATGGCAACAACAACAACAAGTTGGGTCATTATGTTACATTTGATTTTCTATGCCATGGTCTGGGACGCCAAAGCCCCAGCAACCAAATGACATACAAAAATCTTAATGAAAAAAAAAACAAAAACAACAACAACAACAAAAACACAAATTAAATACACAAAAGCGGCAATGGATATGTTGCTATTGTTGTTGTTATTGTTCATTTAAGTGTTCACATAATTAAAATTGCATTTTTTTTTTTTTTTTTTTTTTTGTTGTGTGTGAAAATCTATTGGTGTATGCAACATTTGCTGTAAGCAAACACAAACAAATCCCACGACCGTAAAATGAATCCCAACATTTGACTCATCATAACAAACATAGTTACTCGTATTTCAACTAATGTTGGGTGCGCTCCATTTGTCAATTATAGAAGAAGAAAAAACCTTGGAACTTGGTAATTTCAACTGGGAACTACCCGTAGTATTATAGCCAGCCTAACGCTGCGGGCTTCCAATTCTGCAATATTCTTCCGCATTGCCTGGCAAACTCTACAGTTTCATTATTCTATCTTAATCAAATCATATGAAATCTATCTAGGCTTAAAGACAGATCATATATACATACGTTCAAACCTATGAATAAAGTGCAATTAGTATGATTTGTGGGTGCGGCACAAAAGCATCATAGCTTGGCTTATTATTACAGTGGAGCTACACTTAAATGAACGCCCATTTGATTGACATACACGCCAATGAGATATAAGATTATAAATGCTAACAATAGCAAGTTGTAAATAAATTTTGAAAATTTTATTAAAAAATGTGTGAATTTTAGAAGAAGTTTTCACATAAAGTTTAACATATATTATTATTAAATAATTTTAAGTTAAATTTAATTTGTAAATAGCAATGTATTGAGAGCCAAAAGATTGTTTTGCAGATTTTAAAAAAATTTTTAGATTATTTGAAATTTGTTTCAAGTCCTTCTAAAACCTTTGTGGAATTGTTTTAAGAAAGTATGTTTATTAGTAAACGAAACTTTTTAATAAAAATTTTAATTTCAAAGAACTTTTTTTAAATTTATTAAAAATAAAGGCAATAAAAATGGGTTTCAAAAGCTTAAGCTGAAGTCAAAGATGAGTTTAAATTAAAATAAAATTTTAAATAAAAAATTCTGTGCTTTTAGTCCTATTTCTGCTTCTGTGTTTTTACTCTCATCTCCCAAGAATTTTTCTATGTAGTAAATAAAAATATAAACAGCTCTTAACTCAAAGTCTACTCCAACGCAAATGGATTTAATATGATATGTATCTTTTGCTCATTCATGCTGCCAATTGCAACTGTTGGCATCTGTTGGTAGTGCCCAACCCAAAAAAAAAAAAAACAACAAAAACTCAACAAAAAAATACTAATAAGATATTGTGAACAGTTTTAGACTTGAACTTTAAAGTTCAAAGCAAATAAATGGCATTTAACTTGACCAACAATTGCGGCTATTAACTGCGTTGACTTGGCTAACAAAGCAGAAAGATGATTCTCACTAAAATGTCAAAGATGCCAGAACAAAAGACTTAAGACACGAACTTTCCGCAAGGACAGTTCCAAAAGAATTAATATACGCTAACAAATCGTACACATTTATATATATATATATATAGTATAGTCGTATGGTATGATACAATAGTATCAGAGTCAGTATTCAATATCTGTAGCTTTGTGTCTGAATCCGTTTGAATGCCATTCATTTGGAATGCAGGCAACGATCGCCGAGCGCTGCACTTTTGCGCCTTAAGAATTCTGAATAGGCAGCTGGACGCGATCTCGGTGCCAAAGTCGACAAAGTCAACAATCATTGCCTAATTTGTCGCCAACAGGTGACGGGCGATGTCTCATATATTTAAAAGCTCCTCAACGAAGCATCAACGAATAGCAGTTACCCTAACTAAGGACAAAAACTACTCAAGCGATAATGTATCAATTATTAGTTTATTTAAAAAAATATATTTATTATTATTATAAAGAAAAAAAATATTATTTATAATTATAAAAGCAATATTTGATTTTTTTATGAAATAAAAATGTGTAATTATGATTTATATTTCTTTAAATATTTTTTTTAGGATATATTTTTCTATACAGTTAAATTTTTAAAAATTGATTTTTTAAATGAATTATTTCTGCAACACCTAGACTACTTTGTACACTTCATGACGACAGGGTATTGCACTGCTAAACTGTTCGATCGATACCTACATCGATACCTGATGCCTTGAAGATAGGCTTTGATAGATGGCTATCTCTCGTCCAACTGATCGACAAGTAAATTAAATAATTTTTGCTCAATGACAGGCATAATTTAGAACGTTTTCTTTTTATGGCTCTGAAACGAATACGAGTACAACTATTTGAAATAGTTTTTTAGCATACATTTTTTTCTTTGTTGTTGTTTTCGTTTTACTATTTATTTTTTCTTTGTCAATTTTTTTGTAACGCTGACCTTTGTCAAAAGTTTATGGTTTAGGTTTTTGTTCCATCTTCAACAAAAAATTAAAATATATTTATATATATATATATATACCGCTTCATGTTCAATTTTCTCGTCGCAGCGTCTTAAATATTGTTGTTTGCCTAGTGATAAATGAGTTTGCTCCGATTTCAATAACATGCGATCGCATGGGCTTTAGCTTTAGCTATACTTATAGCTTTAGCTTTGGGTATGGGTTTAACATTAGCTTTAGCATTGGAGTTAATTTTGAAAACACTTTGCCACACATGCGCTCGCAATTAGCCAATCTTAGCCATGAGACGACTCGTCGTCTCTTACCTCGGTTTCAGTTTCAGTTTCAATTTCAGTTTCAGTTTAAATTTCAATTTTAATTTGTGTTTCTGTTTCTTTTTCTGTTTCTATTTCTATTTCTGTTTCAGTTTCGGTTCATTCCGTGCTCGGCATTCCAATGCTCACTGGCAACATTATTCGTCGGTCTTTTATATATACCTACATTTTTATCGAACTTTTTTTTTTTGCATAAACAATTTGATTTTATGTACACCTTGTACATGCCCGCACTAAGCAATCCAGACAGCGCCCATAAATCTTGACGCCTCACCTGAGACTCAATTAAATATAAACAAATTCATGCACAAAGGGTGCGAGTGAGATAAAGATACACTTAGATATATAGAAAGATAGATAGATAGATTGAAACATGAAACTCAACAGTTTTGCACCGTCGATTGATTTATCGATTTATCGAAGTGGGAGTTAGCTGATATAGCTTAATGAATAACAGTGAATATACAACGACTACTTTGATTCATATCCGTAAACTGTTGTCTCATGCGCCTCTTTGCACCTTTTATGGCATCCACACGTTTTGCATTTACATGCAAGTTTCTTACTTCTTTACTTTTGTAGACCCAACTACGTTTCTCGATTATAAATGTTCGTTTTAATTGAATGGGGATTGTCTCCATGCCATACCATTCCATAACATACATTTTAAGCTTCATTTCCAGTCTCGATTTCTGTCCCCTGTTTGTGATATTTTTTTTTTTTAATGCCCTAACAGAGACCTCATAAATAGCTGTATAAAATGCAGATCAGTTCAGTTATTGCCATGTCAATTTGTTTCCTTATGATCTAATCTAACGGACTAACACACTGCGACCATATATCATTCTCAAGCCCGCTCGCTCGTGAAGCGGAAAAATGTTATCGAGCAATCATCGAGTCCATAAAATTAATATTTATATATATATTTGTTTATTCAAATCATGATTGTTTGAAACACTTATGATCTAGCTACTTTAACTGTGATCTGTGACAGTGTGAAATCCGTTTTAAATTGAAACAATATCTGTAAAAATTAATCGATAACAAAGTGATTGAAAGTGCTTAAAGCAACGTGGACCAATTTTCATCTGTTCGTAAAGTTTGTACTCTACCTTTACAACACTTTATCGAACACTATTTTACGATAAAGTTTGAAAACTGAACTATGTAGATTATCGATAATTATCGTTTTGTGTAAAATAGTTTATTAGAACGCATGGGTGGTTAACAATTTTAAATTGAAGGAATTAAACTAGATCAAAAATGTCGATAACGCTCACTTAACAAACTTGAAGTCAATATTTATCGATTGCTTTAAAAGTGTTTATATAAACAATAGTTTATTACTAACTGTCTGTCCAAAATTAATAGACGATCTATAAGTAATTTTCTATGTATCTATTGAAACCGACTTCAACTGTAAAGAATATCGATATTTATCGGTTTGTCAAAAAATGTTCTTTGGAACGTAAAGATGATGTACTAAAAATCATTGAGAGAGAAGCAAAGTTGGCGATAACAAAAGCTTTTAACATTTATCGACAACAATAAATATCGATATGTTAAAAATCGTTCCACTAATAAATAGTTTAATATTTGCTGACATTACCCGATTTTAAACACCCCAGATAGTATAAGGATTGCGATAACGATTACTAAAGCGTTTGCGATAACGATTACTAAAGCGATTACGATTACGAATGGTAATGGCTACGCTTTAACTTTAGTTCGTTACCATTAGTAGAGCTACCTGTTGCCATTGAAATAAACCATTAGTCCAAATGGCCGCCAGTTGAAGTTTTAAATAGTCGAGTTGATAATTAGATGACCCTCTGGAGGTTTCAGTTCCAGTTCCATATCCACTTCCATTTCCGTCACCCGAGATCATCTCGATGCGAAATGCTAATGTTAATATTAATGCTTAATGCTTAATGTTTAATGTTAAAGTTAATGCCTAATGGTTTACAAATGGGTCTTCACAGTTTTTGACCCGGAGGCAATGAAATTGGCCATGACTTAATTGTTGATTGTTGCATTTGATTGTGACTTTGAATGGTAAGCAGTGTGTGTTGCACCTGTTGCATGATGATGATGATGTTGCATGATTCATTAAAATATCGTTTATTGTAACAAAATTGTATACAAATGCGCCATCATCCATAACTGGAGCCAATGCTATAACCATAACTCAATTTGTTAACATAATTCGCAATGACAGCGACGCGTTGCATGTGCCACATCCAACGTTGACATTGGCCGTCGTTTTGCTACTTGCAACTTGCCACTTGCAACTTGCAGCTTTGCAGACTAATTGAACATGGCATTTGCCAATAAACAACAATCGTTTAATCTCCAATATTCTGACCTTAAACGTTTTCAATCGTTTTTCTTCTCTTTATTTCCACTACAAATCTTTTTTCATTCAATTTAAATTTGAATTTGAATTTTAACATTTGAAGCTCATAAGCTCTACCTTAAGCGCCCCTATTGAAAATTGCTGCAAATGTTATAAATTACTCACATTGTCATTATTGAATTTGCAACTATTGCCGGCTGCACTGTACAAACAACAAGGTCAACTCACAACTGCCGCACTCTGTAGTTCTAACTTAGCCAAGACTGTAGATACTTTGGTAACCATTTATCATGGGGCTGGGTATAAATGTCTTGAAGGCTTCCTTAGATGAGTTCAATTCAATTGTGGCACACCTCGCGACATTTGATATCTGAATTCTTTTTGAATCGATTCTAAGGTCGTGTCTTCTGAGATTTTTTTTAAAGCACCAACATATTTATTTCATGCCGAAAACAGAATTATGATTAATTATTGAACTGACATTTTGCAGTCTTCATTTTGGTAGGACTGAAGATGATTCTTAATAACAATTCTACACAAATTAAATATGACTCAGTTATAACCAGTAGAAAACACTTTAATCGAGGTGTTTGTCTGTAATATTCGTTCTAAAAGTATTATGAAAACAAATTTTATCCATATAAAAGTATAATATAATATGATATTGTTATCAATTTCAATCAACTTTAATCAAAATGAACCATATTTTATATACATCTAGTTTTTCGTTCTAATCACTGAATTTTGACCGTTTAACTCTTTGGTAGCTATAAGTTATAGCGGTTAGATCCGTAGTAATTTTTGTCAGCATATACACCATTGTGCCAGCCATATAATCTGTTAATTTGGTTAGGACAACATTTCTAGCTTCCAAGTTATTTTATTTTAAAAACATTTTCTAACGATTTCTGCTAGAGAAAGTTATGACTTTAGTACCAAAATTTAGTAACTCTAGCTCTTATAGTCTCTGGGATACAGGTATTCAAAACAGATCGTTGGGCATCTCTAGTCCAACTTTCAACTGTATATATAAAATATAATAACTAGTAACGGGCAAAAAGAATGGTAAGCTGTAGATTTATCTTAAGAAGGTTCTTAGTTAATTGTAACATTGCTTAGACTTTTAAGAGGGTCTTTCAAGAACGTTGTTTCAAAGCGATTATGAGCTGACTTTTCCAACTGAAGCGGCAAATGTTATTAATATTATAAATGACAGACAGACGGGCAGACTGAAAGACAGACAGTCGTTGCCATTCCGTTTGTGTCTCACTTAGTTGCTTTATTTATTATAAAATATTATTATTTTTCAGTCTTTTTTTTTTTTTTATTTAATTTTTTTTTTTTGTTTTTGCTGCTGTCTACTTTGTTGCTATTATTGCAAATAATAGCATTTAAATGGCTCTTTTAAAGATTATTTATGAGTTCTCTAACTGTTGCATGACATAAACGTGTGGCTGTCGTCACCGTTGTTGCTCCGGTTGTTGTTGTTATTGCTGTTGTTCTTATTGTTTTTTCAGCTTTGTTATTGTTGTTGTTTTGGCTTTGCACGCATATGACCCTCAGGTCTTCCATGAGTAAAGTCATGAACATGACTTAAAACGCGACGCTAACTACTGAGGGGACAGACAGAGAGAGAGCGAGAGAGATACACAGTCCGACAGAGACAGATATGGACAGACACAGCCTGACTCTATCTAGTTCTGTTGGTAACATTCAGGTACATCGTTAGACTACAACAACAGAGTGTGGGAATAATGATTATCTTTTAAAAAAAAATGTCGCTTGACTCAATGTTTGCCCTATAACTCAGCTAAAACTTGAAGGGTATAAAATTCAAGCATCATTTTTTAAGCCAAGGATGTTAATAAGTTTAGAAAGACAAAAAAACAAAATTTTTAATACAATTTAAAATTTTCAAAATAAGCTTTATTAAAAAATAATCAAATATTTTAATAAATCGAAATATCATGGCATTTTTTTTATGGTTTAAGTTTATAGTTTAAACTAAAGCTAAAATTTAAAAACTAAAAGTAGACAGGGTATTTCAATGGTTGATTACAAACATATTTTCCCAGTTATTCATAAGTTGAATATAATAATAATAATAAGTTTTCATAACGTAATAATTCTTGAGAATTTTTGTTTATTATATTAAATTTTGTTCGTGTTTTGTTTCTCATCGTTATGTCTAATTAAAGTTGCGCCTTTGTCTTAAACTTGAAGTGAATTAAAGTGAAGTGGAGTGGAGTGGAGTATGGCTTGTGGTATGGGGTATGGGGTATAGAAGTGAAGTAAAGTGAAGTGGGTGGTGGCGTTGTGTATGCTCTTTAGCACCCCCTAACTAGACAGAGTAGTTTCTTTATACTCGATGTTTGTAAACATATTTATATCGTCATCGTTTGGCAGACATAGTGCAAAAATTAAAAGAAATAATTATATATAATGTTGACTGGCCAAGGACGCGCTAGTTAGTTGCGTTGCGTTTTGTTATTGAGGTTTAAAAAAAAAAAAAAAAAAAAAAAAAAAAATATTTATTTAAAAAAAATTTTGTTTTTCTTTTCCATACTTTGTGTTCTCTATGCAACGACACACTGACTGACTGACTGACTGACTGACTGACTGACTGACTGACTGTCTTACTGACTCTCTGACTATTTCAATCTTCATTCGTCTGTCTGTTTCTTTGAGCTATAGCATGCCTCAATGATCATTGTGCAGTCATAGATTTGCGCTTCGCTTGGCTTCAAAGTCGTGTCTATATTCAGATATACTAGTAGTATCTATATGTACACACATATATATATATATTATTGTAAGTAGTTCTAATGGCTTGTGAAATGCATCGTGCTACGATTGAGTAGGTGCTGTCATTCATTCACTCTTTCAGTCAGTTAGTCAGTCAGTCAGTAAGTCAATCATTGAGCTTTGGCACATCGTGCAGTTTGTAATTGCATTGATCGCAGATATATCGAAACAAGTGAACGAAGTCTTTACAGCAAAAAGGAACTTGCGAAAGCTCAAAAAGGAACTAGAGTATCGAAAATCTTTAAAATTACAATTTGTATTTTTTTTTTTTTTTTTTTTTATCTGTTTAACTTGGTTGTTTAATTTACAAGTGATTTTCTAGTGTGCTGCTACAGAAACATTTTTTAACATTTCGTTTCAGTATTCAAAATGCATATAATATTTATAAAAACAAAAATAATTAAAAAATTAAAAACAAATTATCATATAAAACTTACTACATTACATTTGAAACGACTTCCAAAATCAGCTCAAAAAAATTGAAAGCAAAACGCGCAATTCGCTCGCTTAACAATTGTGTATAATTATAAAAATTAAAGAAATTGAAGTAAAACGAATCAAAAATTCATTATAATACCCGTACTTAAGTTCCAAATAATTGCATTCAGCAAATACAATATGCAAAAAAAAAGAAACAAAAATTAACTATAAATAAAAATATTAATAATTATAAGCTGAATAAAAAATAAAATAGCAATTTTCGATTCGTTTTGATTTGATTTGATTTGATTAACGATGCGGCTTTTGTCTTGGGCGTTTTTTTAGATCGCCAATCATTGATCATAGATCATAGATCATAGATCATGGAACATAAATTGTATATCAATGGTTTGTATCGACGATTGGAGATCGGTAGGCCCTTTCAAAATATTTACACAAGGGCGTGCGTGCAAATTTTGTGTGGCACATTATGAATGCTTCGGGCCATTTGGAATGAGTTGGCCATTAGCAGTATAAAGATACACACATATATATATATATATACATTATATATAAATATACTTTGTAATTGGCTAACGAAATATGTCTAGTATGTTGACGATGGCGTATGCGTGATATTTGTTGCATGCAATTAAATGTCGCCTAAACGCGCATTCCCTTCTCACTCCAAGTGCTTTTTAGCTGAGTCAGCAGCAATGGCCCCAAACACGTTTACTGCCCAGCTCTTGGCCCAAAAGTGGTCACTAGTCAGCGAGGGGTGGGGACAGGATTGCGGAGGGGGGGGAAGCCTGGAACTGGGGCCATGGCACGTTCGAGTATTTTTTTGGATTTTTTTTTTGTTTTTGTTGTATCTTTTGGTATTTATATACGTTTTATGTGCGGCTTTTTTTGGTCAACAAGGTGAAGGTTAGCGAACTGTCGCCAAATGCAATACACGAAGTCTTTGGCCACATTTGGGGCACGTTTGGGCCACTTGAGGCATTTGCAGCTCCATAAATATGCAAATCACATTTCGAACTTGGCGCTGTGAAAAGTTCACACAGCGTTTTTTTGCTGCCTAAATACCAGATATCCATACAAATTTATGTATGTGTAGATTTATTTAAATATATGTGCATTTTTAGTTAGTTTTTTTCCTTTTTTTTCTCTTTTTTTCTCTTTTTTTGCATTGTCGTTTATTTTTTATTGTCGTGTTCCGCTTTGTTGTGTCAACTTGCCACATATTGCAGTTGCATTTATTGCAATTTGTTGCAGTTTAACGGCTAGCAAAACTGCAATAAATTTATTTAGTAGTTTTAATAACTGTCATTAGCAAAAGAAATCAATAAATTTTAAAAATGATAAATTAATATTTTTTAAATATTTCATTGTAAAAATAATCAACTAGTGCTCCAGACATTGTCAACAAAAAATTAAAGGATTAATGGACTAACAATATACACATATTCCTTTCGAAATACCAAATTTGTGCTACTAAATCATTTCCTATAATTTGTTTTCAAGCTGTAGCAAAATGTACTTTATTTTCCAAACAACCAGGTTAGTTATAGTTTAGAAATGTAGTTACAAATTTCATTTGCTCGATATTGTCGTCATAATTAAATATTTAATTTAAAAATAAAACCAAATTGAAAAAGTGTTTGCATTTTTTTTTTTTATTCAAGAAAATTTTTAAATACTTATTAAATTTTGAACTCAAATTAGTTCAATCTAATTAAAAGTAAAAAAAACTTTTCCAAATTTAGGAATACCATTGCTGTTCAATTTAATACCAGTTAATACCAATTTCAAGTTATGTTTAATTAAAATTGAAAACAAAAATTAAATATTTTTATTTTGCAGAATTTTTTTAGTATTTTCTATCTAGTAATATCAAAAAGTACAAAAACTACTGAGCAATTTGAGCAATTGATTAAATTATGTTCTTTTTTGCAACTTTATAAACCATGTCTAATGTATGGAAGGCAAAGAACACCCGACTGTAAAATACTCAGTACTTAAAAAGCTAAAATTCCTGACAGAATTTTTTGTTTTTTTCTGGCTTTTTTAAAGAAAAGTTTTAATGAAAAACGTGTTACAAATTTAAGAATAATTGCGGAATATTATAGTCATTACTACAATACAAGAAACTGGCTCTTCCCAAACTCAGTTTCTTTTCTAAAACTGTATCCCTGATCACCCTCAACTTGATTTTGGAGTTACTCTTGGATTTAAAATGGTCATTCAGGTCAACCAGGGATACAGAAATGATGATATCGACTTATTTGAGCTTGATTAACTTTATAAACCCTTTGTACTAATTTCAAGGATTAAGCCAGATTTTCTTTGCTCACTGTGTCTTATCAATGGGCAACTAATGATGATGTTAGGTTAAGCACTCCGAATGCTGGACACATCTATATATATTTATTATAATCAGAGTGGAGCACACTTAATGCCACGATCAAAGGGGGCAGAAGAAGGGGTTGGGGTAACTGTAAATTACTTGGAAGTTGTTGCCCCAGCCCCAAAAACTTAAGCTGGCAGCTGCTGCCGCCATTTGAAGTGGCAAAACCCCAATCACAATTATGCATGACAGTCAAGCGGCAATGCAAACAACGAGAGGTTGTTGTCGGTTGTCGGTTGTCGGTTTTTTTTTTTTTTTTTTTTTTTTTTTTTGTTTTTTGAACTGTTGGTTGTTTTAGTTTGTCGGTTGTTTGGTTGTCCGTCTTGCTCAACTCATGTTTTGTATTTGTTTTTTTTTTGTTTCTTCTGTTGTTGTTGTAGCTCATCTTTCATTTTAGCGACGGACTGATTGATTTTTTGGGATTACAACATGACCTAACTGATCATTATGATCATAACGCAATTTGCATGTATCCATCTCACTTCTACACTGCCACCCCCTTCTATCTCTCTCTCTCTCTCTCTCTCTCTTTCTCTCTTGCCTATTTGATTGATTGTAATGGCCAACGGTGCGTGGCCAAATGGTTTAAATGGCCAACGGGCCCTGCACACATCGCACATCGCGCAATTACGAGACGTTATTTTCACTGCAAGAGCGCAAAATGAAGACATCATTAAGCATCAATTTGGCTATTGCCACACTTCGATTTGTATAACAAATTTAACACACACGAACACACACACCGTAGACACACGAAGCCGTTAATCTTAATCCAAGCTGATCAAGCAATTAATCAAAGTTCATTGAGTTGAGAGAAATGACAAACATTGCTAGCGATGATCATTTTTAAATACTCTTAACTTCCTTAATAAATTTAGCATTTTAAAATTTTCCATTTACTTTATACCAGCAGTGAATGTTTTAAACATTTGCAAATACTGAGACATATAACAATTGTATAACAGCTATCAAACATGTGTATAACAATTAAAATAGCTAAAAAAAAACAGTTGTAAAACAGTTGTATAATAGGTGTATACCAGTTGTATAACAGTTTACAAAAGTGTTATACATTAATTTAAAAAAACTAGCAATGTATAGGCTTTGAAAGTACACCGCTTTAGCTACCATTTTATAAAGAACTATTGTATAACAGTTTCTTATAAACTTGCTTGTAGAATCTTTGTAACCCACTAAGAGCTTAAAAGCTAAATCCTTAACATTTAACACAATTACAATAACAATCGATTTTGTGTATAACAGTTTCACTAAATCGAATAAGGAAAGAAAGTAACAATTTGGTTTTAAAAGTTCGTATCATAAAATAACGGTAAAGTTATACTGATCTTGTATAACAACTGTTATAAATAAAACTAAATCCAATTCCTAATTTTCCAATCACACCAATAAATAGCTAAATCAACGCCATAAATCTAAACTACTCTCTTAATAGTGTATTAATTTATAACAGTTTCGCATACGATTAGCCAACCATCTCTGCACAGCATGTCGCACATTTTCGTTAATTTATTTTTATCTATATATTTTTATACATATTTATTCAAAGAGAAAAAAAAAAAAAGAGCGGGAAAAATTAATTTCATTATGTGCCAGAAACAACAAAATTTCAAAAATGCCGTTCACGTTCAGGTCATGATTTTGATTAATTTACAATTTGGCACTTTCGCCCAAAATGGATCAAAATCAATTTGCCGATTTTAATTAGCTAATTATGCATTTGCCGTCTGTCTGACAGTCTAACTGTCTAACTGTCTAACTGTCTGACTGTCTGTCTGTCTGTCTATCTGTCTGGTTATGTAAGTTAAAGGTTGCTCTGTTTTTCAGCTTTTTATAAATTGACTCGTATCTGGATCATTTACTGCAATGCGTTTTATATTCAGATCATCTTATTTGCATACATCGCATGTGGTCATAGAGATGACACATTTTAACGATAGTTTTTTTTTCATTCGAATAAATATCTATATATTTATACGATTTTTTCTGCAGAATCGGTCGAAAGTATGCTCTAAATATAAATTAGTATGAAAAACTTTCACGTTGACTAAGCAACTTAAATGAAACTTACACAGAGTGTATTCATCAATAATTTAAAGACGCTGACCAAGCTTCATCCAAATCAGGCAACTATATCGTATAGCACCCATAGAGACGTTCAGTCAAAAATACTCTCCATATATGAGTTAATGCGAAAAACTTATGCGTTAATCAAACTCCCACAGAATAGATTTGTTAACAATATAAACATACTGACCAAGTATCATCCAAATCGGACGACTATATCGTATAGCTGTCATAGGAACTATCGGTCTGAATAACGCTCTAAATGTGAATTTTGTCCTAATCAAACTCACTAGCGTCCATTGCCTTAACGTTTGTACTATTCTTATTATCATACCCCATTAATAGAAAACATACTTTGAAAAGTTCAACCAAATTAAGAAAACATTGAAGCCAGCACGAGCTCATCTCTAGCTATATTTTCCCCCATAGCTTTAACTGTATTTGTATCTGCATCCGTGTCTTATCTTTTGTGGATCTGCATGTGTATCTGTTAAAATTGAAATCAAATGAAATGAATGATTATGCGTTGTCGCTACCGTTTGGCGACACTATTTGTCTCCTATACTATTGGCCAATTTCAATTGCTTTAGATCAATGATTGATGACCAAAGTGGTCAATAAGTCGGCATTTCTTTTCAGTTTCAGTTTCAATTTCGATTTCATTTCGAATTCAATTTCAAATTGAAATCGAGTGTTTTTTTTTTTCAGTATTTGGTATTTTTTTTTTTTTTTTTTTTAGTTTTTGGGGCTTTTGGTATCAATTTCCCAATACGCTTAAATAACGAAACCTTTAATAAAATCAACTTACACATAAACTGTGTAATTACAAATCTCAGTCTGTCAATCTGACAGTTTGTCAGTTTGTCTGTCGGTCAAGTTGCTACAGTTCGTTGCTTTTAAAGGTTAAAACTCAGCATTTAAATTTAAAAGCCGTTAAACAATAATAACAGCAACAACAGCAACAACAGCAACAACAGCAACAACAGCAACAACAACAACAACCGTGCACAATGACAACAATAACAACAATTAACCAAATTGCGCTTTGTTCCAATTTAATGTTTCATTTTCGTTGTTTTTGTTGTTTTTGTGCCTTTTTCTTGGCCTTTTTTGGCTTTTACCAGTGCCTACGTTTACACTCGCCTACCTGCCGTTTAGCCTTTTAGCCCGTTTCAAACGTTTTTGGCCAAAGTTCAAACCGTTTATTAACAACAACAATAACTATAATGACGATTTTACGGCATTGCAGTTCTACAGTAACAACAACAAAGAGATAAACTTGTATTTATCTAAATTTAATTTTATCCATAAAAAATATTATAGTCACTACAATTTTCGACAAAAATCTTAAAAGTTGGAAATTTTGGTGTTAACTGTAAAGTGATTGTTTTATTGTTATAACGACCTATCGAACTTGTGCTTACTTCAAAAAATTTCATTGAAAAATGTTGCAAAAATTATATTTTTAGACCCTGTACTCAAATAGATAGTTCAGCATCACAACCAAACTCACATATTATGTATATGGTATCATTGTAACTATCCTCACCAAGGTTGATTCGGATCGGACAACTATAGCCTATAGCTCCCATAGGACAAATCGATCAAAATTACTTCTTTGTATGGAAAAACGAGCACTAAAGTGAGTACGAGGTCGTTTACAGTCGGCACGCTCGACTGTAGCATTTCTTACTTGTTTTTATCGTATCAGGTGTGTTATCGGTATATAAATGAATAATTAACTAGAAAATCAAAAAGTATTATTAAGTCCAATATTTTAGATCTCATAATATTGTAAATTTAATTTTTTTTAATTTATTTTTTTTTTCTTCTTTAATAAATTTGCTTGCCTTTTTATATAAAAAAAACAACGAACTTTTTTCTTTGTATTTGTATTAATTTCTTGCGCTCATTAAATTTCATTCATTGTGCAAATGAATGGCAATTGTTTGCCTACAATTTAACGGCTCGTTTCTTAGTTTCTTTTGGTTAATATTTATTGTTATAATTTTTTTCTTTTTTAACTATTTTTTTGCTTTTTTTTTTTTTTTGGTTTCGAATTGGGGGCGTCTCTTGACAATATCATCAGATTGTATATATAGTTAAGAGGTCAGTTTTACAGTAATGAGAAATGTGCACAATTCAACTGGTAATTCATTTACTCAATCATGCATTCAATTATTCATTCATTCGTTCGTTTATTCATTCGTTTATTCACTTGCTCTCTAATGAAGTCTTCAAACTGCTTACGAGCCATATAATTGGACCAAGCTGGTGTTACGTCAGTGTAAAGGGTATTAAAGGGTATTTGTTATAATTCAAGCTTTTATCCCTCTCTCTTTCCATCTCTCTCTCTCCCTCTTTCTCTCTCTCTCTCTCTCTCTCTTTTTACACCGAGCTATTCTCATTTGTTAGCACATATTTCAAGGAAATTAATTGTGCATAAACAAACAGTTTTGCAATGAAAGGCAACGCCAGAGGAAAGCTTTGGAAAATCGTAAAGAAAATGAGAAGTAAAGAGACGAAAAATAAAAGAAATAGTAAAAAGTAAAAACCAGAAAAGTGTAAATGAAAAAAGAGTAAAAGAAAAGCAAGAAAAATGAATAACTAACTACCTCAATAAGTAATATCAACGATTGTTGTTTGAGTTACAACTTAATTTAAAAGGATAGACAAAAGATACCCTAGCAACAGCGAAACATAAGTTAATTAATTAGATAGCCAGATAATCAGATAGATAAACGATTAACTAAAGATGAAAAGATTGATATGGATAAACATATAGACACTCAAAATAGGCTTCAATCAAGCGCCGACTCTAAAAGATTTTTCCATTTACCGAATCCTATAATCCTATGGGAACTATAGGATATACATATATATAATTTGGTGGGTATAGCTATAATGGTACCATACAAATCATGTGTAAATTTGGTCAAGATAGCTCTAGTAATTCCCGAGTTATGGTGACATGAAAATGTTTTTTTTACAATTTGCGGAGGTGGGAGGGGGCGTGGCAAAAATTTTAAATAAACTTAATCTGCCTGACATATAGACGGACTTTGATTCCAAATTTGGTGGCTCTAGCTTTTACAGTCTCCAAGATATAGGTGTTCATTCATACGGACGGACAGACGGACATTGCTAAATCTGCTCAGCTGTTGATGCTGATCAAGAACATATATAGTTTATGGGGTTGAAAAAGACTCCTTCTGCCTGAAACGCATATTTCGCTGCTTTTTACTGTGAACCTTTCAAATTGCATGAAAAAAGTAGCATACCCTCTAATAAAGCCACTTAGGGTATTACTAGGCTCACCCATTAGACTGTGTCATCAGCATTTGAATGGGCAACTGGGCAATGGAGCATGAGACTGCGACTGAAACTGCGACTGAGACTGAGACTGAGACTGAGACTCAGTCTGAGCTTTGAGATTGGGTCTGCAACTGGCGACCGCATGACATAATGACACAGAGACTAAGGCTGAGTGGTGGGTGAAGATGGTTGCATGTGGCATGTGGCAGATAGGTAGAAGATGGGAGATGAAAGGTGGAATGTGGGAAAAGTGATGAGACTCCATGAAAATTACAAAAGAAATTAAATTGTTGGCCAAAGAAACGACAACAACAACAACAACACGGAAGCAAGTGTATTGCGGTTGCTGGAACAGACAACAACAGCAACAACAACAACAACAACAACAACAATGAAAATGTATCTGAAGATGTCGTAAGTCGCAGCATCTGCAACTGCTGGGAAAATGTTAACGGTTCACTTTAGATACAAGTTGTAAGTCTTTTATTGTCTCTCTTTACTGTCTCTCGCTCTCCTCTTCTCACTCTCTCTCTCTATCCCTCTCACTCTCTCTCTGTCTTTGTGTGTGTTTTATTGTTGCTCATCTGTGATTAATTAGTTGGCAGTTTTTTTTCTTCTTTTTTGACTACAACAACTTTCTTCAGTCTTCCCTCTTCAGTCTTCCGTCTTCAGAGTATCTCAGAAATTGGCAAGACACGTCTTCGGTTGGTAATTGGATGCGAAGGTGGAGTTTGCACCTATTTAATGCTCTACAGAGCGGAAATTGTATAAGTATGCACTAATTAGGGGCGTGGGAATGTTAATAACATACGATTATATACCAAAGATATACCCAGCTTTATAATACGATATAACTGATCTACAGATCAAGATATATCTGATCATATTTCAAACTCAAAACATATCAGTTTCAAATCAATCAATGTTGTAAGAGTTGTATCTTTTTGTTGACTGCAATAATTATTTTATTTTTTTTATTTTTTTATTTATTAGTTTATGAGTTATCGTATCAAATGTCAAATGAATAATTTAGTTAACTCATCAACTGCTACTATTTTAATGAGTTTTATGCAAATCTAAACAAATTGTTTAACAGTCTTATTTGTTCATATTTTATACTGCTAAAATTTATGTAATAATCGATTTACTTTTAGGTATTTTTATAGATTTTTTAAAGATTGGAATTCGATCTTTACTTTCTTTTGAAATAGATGTAGTTCGAAATTATTCATAAATAAAATTTATGATACTTTAAAAAATTTTATTAAATAATGTTTGATAAAAAAAATTAAATAACGAACTTTTAAATTTAAAAAAAAAATTATATTTAATTTTTCTTGTGGCCTTCTTCTAACTTTAGCTGACAATATTGTAGTTATATTTTATATTTATATAAAAGTTATATTAAAAATTCATCGAAAATTTCATTAGAAATTAGTTTGAACTTTTCTACCCAAAAAATGTTGTTAAACTTTTTATGTATCTAATTTTTTTTCCTACTAACGCTTTAATTTTATTCTTTTTTCTTATTTAAAAAAAAAATTGAATATAATGAATTACATTTTTTTTTTAAGTCTTAAACACATTTTATTCTTTTTGTTCCAGATTTTTAAGCAGTCTACATGTTATATTGTATTAACTTCCAAAATTTTAATTTTTCTACTTTTGTTTTAAGAACACAAAATATATTAAAATATTTACTATATTTTTTATATTATTTTAAATAACAGAAACTTTAACTTCTCCTAAAAAAAAAACACACAGAGCACAAAAACTTCAAAAATTCAAGTGAAAAAAAGGTAAAAAAAAAGTTTACACAAATAAGCCTAAACTTAATTCAAATTTGTTTAACGTTAGTTTAAAAATCATTCATAAATTAAAGCACAAATTTATATATATTTTTTGTTTTTTTTTTGGGAGAGAAAAACACAATTCTTCAGCTTAACATAGAAAAAGTATCTGTAAGATACTTTTGTTAGCTCGCCTTGAGCAAATTTCCAGAGCTCTACTTTCGTTCGCTCCAATTTTGGACTTTTTTTTTTTTTTGGGTTTTGTTTAAGTTTTTTTTTAAGTATTTTTTTGTTGGTTTTTGGTTTTTGTACAATGAACTTGTAAGCATCGAATTAACATAAAGGCTAAACGATACGTAATCCAATTATGGCCATAAGGTTGAGCGCTGGCCAAGTCAGTGGTGGCTTTCGGTAAGCTTTGCTCTTGGCCGACATCATTATTATACGCTGGAGACTTGGCACGCCCACCAACCCACCGAAAAAAAAAAAAAAACAACGGCAGCAACAACAACAACGACGACAGCAACAACAACTCGAACTTTGGCAAAGTGAAAGCGATGCCACAAATCAAAGCCATCAGCAGCTGCGACCGGTTGATGTTGACGCTAATGTTGTTGCGGTTTGTTGTTGTTGGTAGCTGTTGTTGCTGCTGGTAGTTGTTGTTGCTGCTGGTAGTTGTTGCTGTTGCTGCTGCTTGCTTGTTGCTGTCTCGATGCGCCACAATTCTGCTCACGAGGGTAGCACGCAAACTTTGTCACTTTCGCTAATTAACAACAACAGCCAACAACTGCAGCTTAAAAACTAAAACTTTTTAACGGATATGCAACTTACCGTTAGTTTGGGACGCTTCCTGTTGGCCAGACGCTGGCGGTTTGGCCGCAGTCACCTGACAGGAGACAGCGACGAGCAGCAGCAGAAGGCAAACATAAAGTTGTCCTGTTGCCATTGTTAGCAAAAAGTGTATGTTGCCGCGGTGTATACTGTATGTTGCTGATGTGTAGCTGATGCTGCTTGCTGCTGCAAATTTGGTTGCGCTTTCTTATTAATTTTGTTTTCGTGATTTTATGATTATGTTGTTGGTTTTTTGTTTTTTTTTTTTAAATTTTTTTTTTGTTTTTTGGTTATTTTTGGCTAAAAATATTGTTGTTATTGCTGCTGCAGCTGCATTTCACTTTCAAAAAACAACAACAACAAAACAAATGAGAAAAAAATAAGTTGATAAACAAGCAAAAATGTTGAGCGACAAGCAGCAGCGACAACAACAATAACAACAACAACAACAGTGACAACAGCAACAACGCTGGCTGCAAAGTGAAATTTCACTTTCGTGCATTCAAGTGGACTCGCAGGTTATTGCAACACCAACACCAATACACACACACCGAGACACACACAGCGGCAAGTGAATTGTGTGTTGGGGTCACGCACTCCTGTTGCCCGTTGCTGGTGTTGCTGCCAGTTGTTGCTGTTGTGGCTAGTTGCAATTGTTGCTGCTGTTGCTGCTGGCGATTATCGGCAGCGCGTAAAGGCCATAAAAATAAAATGTATTTTGTTAAGCTTTTGCTATAGCAGCAATAAGTACAACAACAACAAGTACAGCTGTAACGACAACAACAGTTGCTATTGCCAGTTGCAACTTGTGCCCTGGCAGCAACAGTTGCTGTCGCTCTTTGTTGCTGTCGCTGTTGCTGCCGCCACCACATGCAAAACACAGCTCAATAAATTTTTCATAAATTTTTATAGTTTTTCTGCAATTTGTTGCTACTTTTTTTTTTTGCTATATTAATTTTTATTAGGAAACGCTTAAAAATTGTGTGTTTTTTATTTGTAGTTAGCTTTGAGTGTTGTTATTGTTTTTCAAGTATTGTAATTAATTTGCATTTTGCTTTAAATTTATTAATAACACTAGTGGTTGTTGTTGTTTTTTGCTTATTTTTTTCTTTTGTTTTTTTTTTTTTTTTTTTTTTTTTTGTTGAAGCACTTTTTGTTTCATAACGCGGAAATGCCGCCTAATCAACTATAAAAAACACTTCACAGTTTTAAAAAAATACGAAAAAAAAATATTAACTGAAAACTAAAACAAAAACAAAGTAATTTATAGTGTAAAGTGTGTGCGTGTGTGTGGCTAGGTTTGTTGTCCAGTTAAATTGTTATGGTTTTGACGGCGAAAAGCGAAACGCGGCGAAAATCGTGTTTAATTGCAGGATGCGCTTCGGACTTCCGCACGCATACAAGCACACACACACACACAAAAACATAAACGCATTTGCTTACAGCGAGATGAGCGCGAGCTGATGATGAACAGGGGACGGGGTAGGGGGATCTGACCGTTATATGATTTACAGCGTACAAGTACAAAAACAAAAATAGAACCCACAAAATTTAAATTCGAACTCGCGACGTTTGTCAAGCGCTCGCTGCGAACGCCATCAACTGTCTGAGCTGCGCGCAGGCGCCGACTGAGGCTTTTAAAGCACGCTGTAACAGCTGAGAGAGTTAGAGAGAGGGAGAGCGAGCGCATAGAGCGAACGTAACAAACGAACGAACGATTAAAAGGGAGCAGGCAATGTAGTAGACAACGAGAGCGCCAGGCAGCAGCAGGGGCAGAGGCAGAGACTGAGAGAGTGAACAAGAGTACTGTAAAGAGAGCGCGATTGCAAGTTGGCGGGTTCATGAATGAAGCCGTTGCAACGATCAGCTGTCGCTTAAACCGGTAAATGTTGTAAATGCTCTGCACTGAAATGTTTATTTTGTTAGTGTTGCTTTTATTGTTTTCATTTTTCTGTTTTTTTGTTTTTTTTTTTTTGTGGTCAGCACGTGACGCATGCAACTGCCCTTAGTGCACTGATTTGCAATCGGTATGTTAAATTTATTAGTATCATTAATAAAAATAATTTGTTTCTTTCATTTTGCTTGCTCTAAATGTTTAATCATTTTTCAAAAATTAAAAAATGTAAGAAATTTTTACTTTCATAAAAATAGACCAAAAGGAAAATCTTTGCATCTTATGATTTAAATTATTCTACAATTACCTTAAATGTATTATTAAGTCAATATAATTTAATAGTTCATAAATCTATTAATACTAAAGACAAAAAAACAATAAATGTCATATTTAATCGACGATTGTCTGCGATAATTTGTCAAAGCCGCGTTAATCAAATGACAAACGCGTTTTTAAACGCGATTTCGCATCATATTGAATTTTGGATTATGCAAATCTTATTTTAGGCACGACTCAAACCTTTTTTTACTTCCATTTTTTTTTTTTTTTTTTGTGGACATCGGGCGTGTTAATTGGCCAAACATCTTAAATATGCAAGATATCGCCTAATTTTCGAGCTAGTTAACAATTCCATATGTTCATGTTCCAAATGTCAAAAATGAAATTAAAAAAAAAAAAAAAAAAAGAAAAATATAAAAAATATTATACGTAATGCGTCCATCAATTATCTTGCAGGGCTTGAGCGACAGCCAAAATGCTGTGCCAAATTAATTACATGCTAGTTGGTTAGGTCCAGACACAGTCAAATGGGCCCCCGGCGCTTAACAAATTTGGCAATACTCTTCAAGCTGCCCAATAAGAAACGTTGCGAACACGTTACGTATACGTGATGTGGCAAGAGCTTTAGGATATGCCAGAGTCAAAGGGCGCAGATTTAAAGTCACTTTGTGATTGTTATTTATAAAACATCTATCTTGAAGTTTTGTAATGTGTTCTTAGGCGGGAAAGAAAGCTCTCAAGTAACCAAAGGCCCAATAATATGTATAACTCAGTATAAAGTAAAGTTAACTTTAGACACTTCCAAAAATAAAACGGTTTTCATGAAGCTATTTCGAAAAGTAAAAATTTATAATACGAGATGAGGGTAGTAGTTTTTTTTACATCTTACAGACGGTAAAAGTATAATTTTTTCTTAAATACCATTATTAATTCAAATGTAAAAAATTAAAGAAAAAATTATTAAAAATTTCTTAATTTAAGTTCTAAATTTGTAAAAACTTTTGTTTTGTTTTATATTTATTTTTATACATTTTTTAATTAAATCTTGTAAAATAATTTAATTTAGTTAGTTTAGTTTAATTTCTATTATATGAGTAAATCTATCCAAAAGGCAATAATTTTTCTTCAATTTGATATTTTCAAATTCACAAACAATATCTTGTTCTTTGAAATGCATTTGTTATAAAAAATAAATAAAAAATAAAAAACAAGAAAAACCAGAAGAAGAGAAATGCAAACCAAAAAAAATTAAAAAATCAATAAATTTATATTTTAAACAATTTTTTAACTGAAAATTTTAAAATCTAAACTTCTTATTTTTGTTATTTATTTCATATCAATTTAAAACTATTACTTAAAATTATGTATGTTAAAATTATATTTTTATATTTTGATTTTTATTTATTTGAAAATTAAAAAAAAAAATATTTAATATCAAAAATTAGGAATAAAATAACAACATATTTTTCTCAGTGTTATTTAACTTAATATAATTTTATAATAAACTTAAACATATTTGAGTGAACTGATTTAAAGTTATCAACAATTTTCAAAGTAGAATTTTTGTTTCCTGTAGAAAGCAGTTCTTCTTCTACTTTCCTTCAGCTGATTATGACTTGAGATTATTGATAATGGCCAAAGGCACAAAGTTGCCACAGCTAATGGCCCAGTTGGTCAGTTATCCAGCTGGCCTTATTGTAGTTGCCACACATTCGACTTGTGTAAGCCACAACTAAGCGATGACTACAAAATTCCAGCACATCCAAATCTTATTTGGAACTTAAGCTCAGGTATAAAGTTTGAGGATCGTCTTTCGATGCGGCGCAAATAAATCAAAGCGTATCACTTTACTCGTATAAACAAAATTTGATTATACTAGTAAAACTGAACCATGTAGTTGATCCAAACAACAGACAAAGTCCCAAGCAAAGCAAATTGAACATTGTCAAGCAAACGATTATACTTTGCTGAACGAACGAGGTCGAGGGTTGCTACTAAAGTTGGCAGGAAATAAACTATGTACAAAAAAAAACATATAATTAAGGCTAACGAATTTCGTAAATAAAAGATTTAAATTATAAAATATTCCTTGGAATTAGAAAAAAAAAACAAGTAAGAAAGGCTACAGTCGAGCAAGCCGACTGTAATAGACCCCGTACTCACTCTAGTGAACTCTTACCATACAAATAACTGACTGACTGATCTGTGTTATGGGAGCTACTCTTTTTTAGAGTTCGGGGTCTAAAAATTGAGTAAAAAATACTTTTTAAAAAAATATACTTATAGATACTTAATTAATCGAGACACAAATCTATCAGTTAATAACGTTTCTGTAAATAAATTTCATATTTATCGTACTTCTATATCTTATAGCTACCATATCCAATCGGTTGGAAATACTAGGAATACAAAACTTCTGTTTTTCACTAATTAAACAAAAAAAATACTAAAATTAAAAAATATAATTAAAAAATATTAAAAATAATAAACTTATAGATACTTTATTATTTAAGACACAATCGATCAGTTAATAACGTTTTCGTAACTTCGTACTTCTATATCTTATAGCTACCATATTCAATCGGTTGGAAATACTTAAACAGCTTTTGTTTGTTATTTAGCTAAACTTTAGCACCAACATTTTGAACTGCCCTCGCATCTATGACTATGCGCTTTAACAATGTCAAATTTCACAATTGCAGTAGCAACAAAAACAACAAGAACAACAACAACAACAAGCAGAACACTAATACAATTTGCTGTCAAGGCGTCACGATAATATCTAATGAAAACAAAAGCAAACATAAATTAAAGATGGCAATTTTCGAGATACTTTCGAGTGGGGACAATGTGGAGCTTATAATCTGATGCTGCTATCGATAGTTGTATCTACAGTTATGTGTATTAAGCTGCAGATAGTATTTGATAAAAGTTTATCTAAGTAATTTCTAACTATATTTTAGTTTTAAAGTTTATTTAATTATATAATACCTTTTATATATATTTTTCTTAATTTTTATATGTATTTTATACATTCATTTAGAATTATATCAACTGCATCTTAAACTACATAAGTATATCTTCTAGATAGTTAATCTATCTATTTATTTGTATCTTTATCTGCTATATAAACAGATATATCCGTATTTATACATGTATTCATTTATATATTTCTTTGTTTGATATTTCTTTAACTGCAATTGCATGCAAATGTATCTGTATCTGTATCTAATTTTGACTGTCGCTGCTTCTGTGTGTCGCTTGCTCTGGCGGCATTTCTTGACCGTATCTAATGTGATATTGACCAAGTGACTTGCATTTTGCAGTAAGTAGTACACACGACTGTGTAACTGTATCTGTGACTGCAAGTATATATTTTGTATCTGTATCTAAACATGGCAACTTGACACTATTCAAGCTCAGCTCCGTTCAGTCAATCTATAATTTTGGTCAATCTATGTAATCGATTATTTTAATTGTTACGTTATAAAATTTCGTAAATATTTGGCCAAGATAATGGCTAAAAAGATAAAGGCCACAAAGACTCCGGAACTGTGTTGGTATTTGTTTTGATTGGACGGGGGAGGGGGGGAAAAAGAGTACATTGAACTGCTTGCAACACCCACTGTGTAGACTTGTATCTGTATCTCAATATTTGTATCTGAGAGCGTAGTATGTGTGTGGGCTCAAAGTTGCTTCCGCCAAGTGAAAATGCGTTGCTTTTAGCGTTAATAGCAAACGCATTTGGTGCTCCAACTACAAATGGATATGAGGGGCATCATGTACGGGGCGTGGCATCTCGTCCTGCTTTCACAGAAATCAGGCTTTAAAAGCAATTACGCACTTGGCAAAGTTGTCACCATCTCACGTCCACTTCCTGCTCCAAAGCGACTCTCGTCATTATAAAAGATACATTTCGACTGTTTGCATTAGGCCAGGCCCACAAATGCCACCATTTTAATTATTACCAAAACCAGGCGGGGGGAGTGCGGAAAGGATTACGAATGGACATCGGTTTGGAGCAAGTTTAACCACAGATCTGTTAGTTGATGTAATTAGTTGTATGCATAAAAACCGATTTATTTTTTAATCCATTTTATTTTATTTAAAGCAATTATTTTAATTCGATGTGTCACAAAATAAAAAAAAATTGTACTTAATACTAGTTATATTTTTGTATTTATCAAATTCCTCAAATACAATCCAAATTGAAGTGTTGTAGCTGCGAGCTTGCTACAGTCAAAATATAATGGAATGACACTTGCAATTTAGGTAAAAAATCTAGTAAAATCGAAAATTAGAAAATATTAAAGTAGAAAATGAACATAAAATCAAGTAAGAAAGGCAACAGTCGAACGAGCCGACTGTAAAAGACCCCGTACTCATTCTAATTGCGCGTTTTT
Source organism: Drosophila cardini (assembly GCA_018903735.1). Taxonomy (NCBI): domain Eukaryota; kingdom Metazoa; phylum Arthropoda; class Insecta; order Diptera; family Drosophilidae; genus Drosophila; species Drosophila cardini. The sequence goes on from JAEIGM010000016.1 coordinate 93,474, forward strand.
CGACACAAATCGCAAATCTTCGACCGATTTGTCCTATGGGAGCTATAGGCTATAGTTGTCTGATCCAGACCAAACTTGGTGAGGATAAGTTTAATGGTACCATATACATAATGTGTTAATTTGGTTACAATCGCTTAGCTAAAACTACATGTCTTCATACAAATCACCAATTTTCGACCGATTTGTCCTATGGGAGCTATAGGCTATAGTTGTCCAATCCGGACCAAACTTGGTGAGGATAGTTATAATGGTACCATATACATAATGTGTTAGTTTGGTTGCAATCGATCAACTAAAACTTCATGTCTTCATACAAATCACCAATTTTCGACCGATTTGTCCTATGGGAGCTATATGCTATAGTTGTCCAATCCGGACCAAACTTGGTGAGGATAGTTATAATGGTACCATATACATAATGTGTTAGTTTGGTTGCAATCGATCAACTAAAACTTCATGTCTTCATACAAATCACCAATTTTCGACCGATTTGTCCTATGGGAGCTATATGCTATAGTTGTCCAATCTGGATCAATGTTAGTGAGGATAGTAAAAATCACACTATACACAGTATGTGTGAGTTTTGTCTCTCTAGTGCTATTCGTTGTCAAGTTATGGTGATATGAAGCCAAAAATCCATTGCAATAAAATACAAAAATTATAGTCATTTCGTTATCATTAGTTATGTATTTATTTGTTTATACAGTTGTACATTATAGTTATCATAATTAGTGTACGATCATTTTGAAACATAATTTTGGAGATGTTCATTTTCATGATGAATTCATTAAAACTAAATGCATTGAAATGTATGAATTGTTATTCTACGTTTGTAACGGATTAATAATACCGTTATCAATGCCGCGACTGTTGCATTTTAAAAAAACAATATGTGTATTTTTTCTTAATTTTTTTTTATATAAAACTTAAAATTGATGTGGATGCTGATGCTAATGCCAAAAAAAACTTAAGTAAAAAAGTCAAGTTTGTGAATACGAATATATATTAGTATATATATATATATATCCATAATATATATAATATATATATATATATATTACACACACACGCGTACTACTGCATATGGAGAGATACATATGCAAGCAGGCGTAAGTGGAAGAGTGAGATAAAGATTGATCTTTAAGTAATGTACAGCAAGGATCTTATAGATAACTAGAGATGGATGTATCTTCATCTGTAATTGTATCTACATCCTTAGCCTGTGATCGAATCCATATCAAAGTTCACATTTGTATCAATAATCAGTGTTTAAATTCTGTAACAACAGTGACTGTCTGTATCTGTATAAATGTATCACTTATTCCGTCTGTATCTGCATCTGTGTGTTTGTAACTGTGTATGTGAACCTATCTGTATCTGTGATTGTGTTCGTTTATATAGCGATAAAAACTAATTGTAATTGTAATTGTTGTATGTTATCAGTTCAATTTGGAGCGCTTCTTGGCAATGGCATCTTCGACAGCCCGCAATTGTTTGAGCAGCTCCTCACGCCTTGACTTCTTGATGGCCTTCTCCCTTTCTAAATCCTTTTCTTTATCCTTGTCCTTATCTTTATCCTTCTCCTTGCCATTATTGTCCTTATCCTTATCGGAGTCTGGCGAATTAGTTGGCGATGCTAGCGCTGAAACGCCCACCATTGTTGATGGTTTCTTAATCTCAATGGAAATGGGTGAACGCTTCTTGGCTGATTGTTCATTAGCTGCAAACAAAATTGATTATATCATTGGATTAAATGTTGTTGTATTTCATTTATTTATTTATTTATTTGTATTTCATTTTAAAACTTACGTTTTTTGATTAATTTGCGCTCGTTGAGAGCTTTGTCTGTGGCTCGCACACGTTTCTGTGGCGTCTCCCGCGATCCCGAGGAACTGTCCGAAGATGAGGATCCCGAATCCGAATCTGAATAAGAAGTATCTATTGGAATATATTTACATGGTTAAAGAGGGGTTAAAGGTTAAAGGAGTATAATATATCTTTGTCTTGTCTTACCCGAATCTGATGAACTGGAGCTACGTCGACGACGACCAGTTAATTTGTCCAGCTTTTTGGGTGTCGGTGATGACAATTTCTTGCGTTTCGATGCCGGACTGTGAATGCCACCAGCTCGCTTCTCCAGCGCTGATCGCTTATACGAAGGCGATACGCTGCCCTCTGTAAATCATCAAGTTTAATTTACCAATTTCTTAGAAGAATTATGTAACTTGTTACTCACTTGGTGAGCGTCTCGGACGTCGTGGTATCTGACTGGGCGAACGGGCTGAACGTCCAGCCGCATGACGCCGCGATGTCGAGGCTGCCATTAGTTTGTGCGAATAGCGACGCTTGTGGTCCGATGCGCTGCTGGAACGTGATGAATCGGAGCTGGAATCGCTTTGTGAACTATTTGAACTGGAATAGGACGAATTGCTGCTGTAGCTACGACGATCACGTCGTCGCCTATCTTCGCGCTCATATGACGCACCACGTCCAATTGACTTTGAACGCATCCAGGGATCACTCCATTCATCACCGCGTCCCACGGTCTCCACACGCTGTACGATTACCTCGCGGGCGGGACGCAGACGGCGATCATCCTCATATTGTGGCATCCGATGTGGTGGCAGTTCTCGATAGCGTGCCATACGTCCATAGGCATCAACATCCTCATAGGGAACGGGCGCCATATAGGGAACACCATACATATTATATAACGAGGGTACAAATGGCCGTGGATTGCTATGGGCAATAGGATTATTGGGTGGCAAATCTCTAACAACGACCGATGAGCTGCGCTCCTTCATATAATATGGATCCTTTTCTAGTTCATCGGGTGATAAAGTTAGATTCATTTTCTTATCCTCAAAGTCCATGTCCTGCTCCTTGCGTTTATTTGCCTTACGCATCATTTCTTTGGCGGTGCGAAGACCACGTTCCCAGGCATTCTCGACCACAACCGGAACATCGGGCATCAAAAGACCACTGCGTGCATCATGATGACCACTACCGCCGGCACCACCAACGCCAGCGGCGCCATACATACTCGCATGATGCATCCCACTTGCACTGCGATGATGCAATGCAGCTGGACGCTCATTGCGATAATCATGATAATCACCAGAAGAGGCACCTCCGCCGCCCATGTGATTGCTGTAGGCACTGTTGGCTGGTGCACGTGAGGAGCCTGCAGCACCGCCACCACCGCCGGCACCACCACCAGCACCACCCTGGATGGGCACAGAACGCACCAGACTATCGAACATGGTGTAGTTACCTTTATCGGTGACACCTGGATGCAGAAAACGGCAGCTCATGCCCCAAGTGCATTGGCCACGAGTATAGAACCGACAGACGGGCTTTGGTTCCGTTTCCTCTGGTCGCTTTTCATCCTCATCGGATACTTCGCCCTCTTCCAGCTCCTCGTCCTTTTTCTTTTTCTTGGCATCATCAGAACCACTTGGGCCACCCGAATCCTCACTTTCAACCTCCTCCTCTTCATCTTCCACTTCGCCATCGCCTTCGGCTTCGCTTAGCTTGCCCTCATCCTCTTCTTCGCCATCATTATTAGCTGGGGATCGTTTGTTGGTCTTAGTTCCATTACCATCCGCATTGCGCATATCATGATCAACATCTGTCTCTTTGCTCTGGAGATCTGGACATTCACCCTCCTCGGCCTCAAAGTCAAGGGCGTCGTCATCGTGCGTCTTTACAAGATCATCCAAGCCATTTGCTGTTTCCACAACATCCTATTCAATTTAAAGAAATCCAATTAATTTAAATATTTATTTTGGATTTGTGGATATTTCTTACCTTTCTATCGTCTTCGTAGTCTGAATCGTTGGGAGATTTGACCCTCTTGCCATTGAGAGTGGGCGATTCGGAAGCAGGAGGCAGGGAATCGCTCGAGATGGCACCTTCCTCATCATCATCGTTGTCATTTTCATCGTCATCATCGTCCTCATCATCATCCTCATCGTTATCGTTGTTATTATTGGCATTCTTGGCACTCTTGGACGGTGCTGGCTGCTTATCCATATCAATGTCACTCACATCACTAAGATCCTCGTGACTTATGTTTATATCGACAGCTGCCTGATTGTACATCTGCTCTGGACTATTACTTCTACTACGAACCGAGCTTAACTGTGCCTTGTTTGATGATATGGACTCGGACTTGGCCAAGCGTTCACGTTCGCGTTCCCGTTCGGCATCGCTTTCGCTCATCCGTGCCACAACTGCAGTGGATGCTGCTGCAGCTGCTGTGGCATTGACAGCTTTTGCTGTTGTCGTTTCATTATCGTTATCGTCATCATCATCGCTGGAACTGCTACTGCTGGAGCCACTGCTGTCGCTACCGCTGCTGCTGCTCGAGCTTTTCTTGTTTTTTGTACGGGAGCGATTGCTGTGGCTTGAACTCGAGCTGGAGTTTGATGATGAGCTGCTGCTTGAGATCGATCCCACGGGGCTAACAGCCATTTTTATTGCTGTACCATTATCGTTACCATTGTCATTGCCACTGCTGCCGCCGCCGACGTTTCCGGCACCGCCTCCTGCTCCATCTCCACCTAATTCTTCAGTGGGAGTGGTTGGCCGTGAATTTGATGGCGATTCAGATGATGAACTGGAGCTGCCATCATCCGACTCCATACTGACACCCATAAATTAGATTAACACGATCCGAGCGGCTTTCGAAACTATTATTGTGTCTCGTGCTCGCTTCGTTATTCTGCGGGAGATGCTGAAGATTAGTTACATACGATCAGGGTTGAGTTTAAGCTATAGCATATATATATAAATATATGGTAAATATATACATATATTCCGTATATGTTTACAAATCCCATGAGAAAGAAAATACGAGATTTCGGCACAACGTTGATCCCTTAGTATTAAAAACAAATGCACAGAGATAAGGATGGAAGAAAGGAAGTGAAGATAGAGAGTTGAAGAGGGAAAGAGACGGAAACTAGGCAGAAACCTTTAGAAAAAAAAAAAGTTCTCTCTTTTGAGCAATTACAGTTTTTTTGAACATTTAAGCTCGTTATCGATAAATGCATTTAAATAACAAACAAATTTTAAAGATAAAATTAATCAATCGATAAGTTATCGATGGCAAGCAGACAGATCTTTGCTGCTCTTTCGGTCCCCTTTCAACTACGAATGTTTGAAATGAAGCAGATCAAGTAAAGGGACATTTTCGGAGGGAAAAAAGCTTAATTGGCAGAGATATTCATTATTCTTGATTTTCGTAAGATTTTCATCTATTTGTTTTCATTTTTTTTTTTTTTTGGGTTCGTTTTGCTTTTGTGTGTGTTTGACAATCTGTCATAGACATTTTGGTTTTTTATCTTTGACATTTACGTTTTTAAGGGGGGAAGAAAAGTTTTTGAACGTTTAAGTTTTCTGTTCACTTTGTTGAATTCTTACCTTCATTATTGTACTTTTATTATTTATGTTTTCTTTTTATACAGTCTTTAAGTTTACGTTTTTCTTTTTCTTTTATTTTCTTTTTTTTTTTTGTCTTGTGTGCGATCTCAAAAATTTACTTTATTGTTTTTACGACTTTACGCGAACAAAAAACCAACAGAGAGTGAGCAAATTTCAATGAATAACAACAATTACGGATCTCAATAATACAAGAACTACGTTTTTTTTTTTTTTTTTGCTCAGAGCTCTCATGGCTACAAATAAATACAGCAAGACACACACACACACACACACAAATATATACATATATAAATAAATATATGCATATATACACACATGTAACTTATATATGGCAACTGTCTTGTTGGTACTTTTTTCGGTATTTTTTGTTGTATACTTTTTTCGCACTTTTCGCGACCGACAGAGTTTTTCTTTTCAATAATTGAATTTCAACTGAAACGCAAGCTTTACTCAACGAAAGACAGAAAAAGAGACGGAACTTTCTGACTTTCAAGCACAACTTTTCCACGGAAGTCACAAAATTCTACGATTTAAAGCATTTTTTTTTTTGGTTAAACTTTAGTTTTTGTTGTGTGTAAAACCACTTTTCACTTACGTAGTGTTGGAGGGGAAAAATAGAATACTTGAAAATATATATATATCAATTGTTGGTAGTAATTGCAATGTGCAGTTTTTTAATTTTTTGTAGTTGGTACTCACCTAAACCGCAGTACGCGGTTGTCGCTTGTCCTCCTATCTCTTTCACTCTCGTCCAGATCGCAGAAAAATTCAATCAGCAAGCTGACAGCTCCGGCTTCGTGTGCTTGTGTGCGTGTGCCAATTGCTTTCGTAAAATTCTCGCTCTCTCTTTGGTGCGTCTCGTCTGCTTTCCCTAGAGCACCGAGGGATTCTTGAACTTGAATTGCAAGTTCCCTGTTGCAATGTTTTTGCCGTTTAATTGCAGCTTTTACCTGATTTTTTGAAAGTTGGATTTTAATATAATCTGTTGGCTGCGCGTGCAATTTTATATTGCTGAAAATTCTATTGTCACTAACGAAGAGAGCTGAAAAACTATCGATAATACTATCGAGGTATCGCACTTTTACGTTATGCGATACTTTTCACTCTCGATAGTTTAGTTGCTTCAAACACTTAAATTTGATTCTCTTTGATAAACAAAATGCACTATATTCCAATGAAGCCATTTTTAATTGTAATTAAACATTTGCTTAAGTTTTCTCAATTTTCCTTTAAGCAGTGATCTGACTTTGGACAATTATTCTTTAACTCTTAAAAATTATTGAGTGTAATTAATAACATGAAAATACTTCATAGGTTAGGATAAATAATGTTATGAAGAATAACTGTTATTTAAATTTATATTCAGTTTTAAATCTGTCTTTTTCTTTTCATATTAAAAAAATCCGAACTGGTCACCCCAAAATAACATAACGAGTAATTTGCTAAGCCTATGGCAATTTCAATACAACTGAATTCTACTATAGTTCAGTGTCTATTATAATTATATAGGCTTTTAAAAATATGTTGGAAATATATGTGTGTGTCTTTTAAATTTCAATGTTTTTTTTTTTAATTCACAAAACTAAATATCAGTATCGCCGGTGCGTAGTTGGCATCGATTGAAGTGTGAGCTGTGCTGAAATGTCAAAAATATATCGATAACAAATCGAATAACTAGCAACTCTAGCGAAATGCAGCTGTTAAACGGAACGTTACGTTGTCTTCAAGCGCTACGTGCAGCCAAATCCAATGTCAAATTTGTGGCCAATGCGTACAAAGCAACCAAGAATGTTAATTTGTTCAACTGTTTGGCCGGACAACAACGACGACACTATGCTTCAAATGACCCCGCCATTGCCATGAGCTTCGAGCACTTTGATGGGCCAACAATTGATGTCAGCAAAACTCCTCTTATCACAGCCCATGGACTCTTTGGCTCCAAACAAAACTGGCGCAGCGTGAGTCGAGCACTTGCCAAAGAAACAAACCGTCGTGTAAGCCAAAGAATTGCCAATAGCTCTGCCATTTGCAGTGTTTCTCAATTTCTCACATAATTACAGGTCTATACGGTGGATTTACGCAATCATGGCGATAGTCCACACACAAACACACACGGCTCTCTGGGGATGAGTGCGGATATAGCCGCCTTTATGGCCACCAATTCCATAGCCAAGACTTGTTTAATGGGTCACAGCATGGGTGGACGCACAGTCATGCATTTTGCCCTATCTAACGTATGTATTTATGCCATTGTGGTTAGACTGCGTACAAAGTAGTCCTGCCTGTGCCCTGTGTTCTTTCTTCTATTGTGCCCACACAGTGGTTTTTCAAAACTGTCGACTGAGCCGAGATTTAATTCCCTGTTTTGCCTGCAGCCCCAACTCGTCGATCGACTAATTGTTGTGGACATATCGCCCGTTTCCATACCAAGGACAATTGACGAAATGAATGGCATATTAGGAGCAATGAAGGACGTTAATCTTCCAGCGACTTTATCCCTATCCGAGGGTCGACAAAAATCCAAAAATCAACTTTTGAAAACTGTTGGTGCCGACTCGGTGGACTTTATACTATTGAATCTCCGCAAGAGGCCACAAACGGGCGAGTAAGTGAAGCAATAACAAGTTTTCCTTGATTTTCCACTAAAAAATATATATAATTACTTCTTCAGATTCTATTGGGCCTGCAATGTGGAGGTATTGCAACAGAGTTTGTCGGGTTTTCAGAACTACCCCAACAACATAAGAAACAAAGGACCTTTTACAGGACCAACTACCTTTATTTGTGGCACACACTCGCCCTACATGAAGTAAGCAAATCTGACCAAATCAAATCGGACGATATTTTTTATTAATTACTTCTATGTTACAGTCCTGACGATTGGCCTCAGATCCTTCAATACTTTCCCAATGCGAGCATTCATTGGCTGGAAACTGGACACTTGGTGCATCTGGAGAAACCTTACGATTTTATTCGCATTACTACCGAGTTCCTAAACAGCTAGAAACAAAAATAAAATAACTGCAGCAGTTAGAGCGAGACGGCGCTTCATACATACTCTATCTCTTTCATTTTGGTGGCTGTAAAATAGAAAAATTGTTTAAACAATTTATTGTTGTTTTTACATTTCAAATGTAAATTTAATTCTCGTTCTCTTGTTATTTTTTTTTTCATTTCATTTCGTTTTGTTTTGTTTTTTGTTTTTTTCTTCATTTTTTTTGGAATTCTGTTTTAAAATATTTATACAAATACATTGAGAAGAACTGAGAAATTCAAAATTGTAAATGGAAATTTTTGTTTGCAAATTGTTGCATGATGTGTACATGTATATGTATATGTATGTGTCGGTGTGTGTATGTGTGTGTGTGTAAATGTTGCTTAAATTACGAATAAATAAATACAATTAGGGGGAAAAATAGGAGGGGGGGTGGGGCGGGGTTGACATAAGTGTAAAGGGAATCACATTGCACTTAAAAATTAAATTTTTCTTTTTTTTTCATGTTTTTTTTTCGTTTATCTTTTCTTTTTATATAAATGAACACAGTTTGCGTGCGTGTGTGTGGCTGGCTGGCTGGCTGCTGTGTATGTGTGTGAGTGTGTGTGTGTGTTGGTGTTATAATAAATACATTAAACAGGAATGGTGGGTAAAACATTGTGCTAAGGCTAAAATGGTTTTTCCTTTTGTATTTTCATTTCTTTACTTTGGTTTTTCTTGCCTTTTCTTCGGTCTTTGTTAATGTGCGTAAGTTATGGTGTGTGTGTGGGTGTGTGTGTGTGTGTGTATCAGCTTCGTAGTTCGTTTTTTATGTAGTTAATTGTTTGTTTTTTTTTCCTCTAGATTTTACATTTAGTTTTTAGTTATCTTAGCAGCTGCTTCAATCCATCATCGTTCAATCAATTCTTTAGCTCTCGCATTAATTTCTTATTTCTTTTTTTTTTTGTAATTAACTTTTCTTTAGACAATAATACCCCCATCATAGGCGTAATCCGCTTTGTTGTGCATCACGAGTCGATTTTCCACAAAGTAAAAGCTGTCCGAACGTGTCTCAAAGGGACTCGATATCATTTCAGCAACTGTAAATATGAAAATTAGAAAAATATTTAATTATTTTAATTGTTATTTAATATATACTGAAAGACTACAGTGTGCACACCGTTAGAGTTTAAAATGTTGTTAGCTAATTCGCATTTTTTAATGTTTTGTTGGTAAGGGAAAATTTTCAAAACTTGTGTCAGAAATTTTCCATAATATTTTCAGAGACTTTTCCATTAAGTGTATACGATTTTACTGCTTTTTGACTATAAAAACTTTACCAAATTTTTTTTTTTTTAATTTTTAAAGTAATTTTTAAAAATTTCTTAAGAACTTTTCAGACAGATATGGAAACCTTATAAATTAATAATAAACAAGTAAGAAAGGCTACAGTCGAGCGAGCCGACTGTAAAAGACCCCGTACTCCTTCTAGTGCGCGTTTTTCCATACAAATCACCAATTTTCGACCGATTTGTCCTATGGGAGCTATAGGCTATAGTCGAGCGAGCCGACTGTAAAAGACCCCGTACTCCTTCTAGTGCGCGTTTTTCCATACAAATCGCCAATTTTCGACCGATTTGTCCTATGGGAGCTATAAGATATAGTTGTCCGATCCGGACCAAACTTGGTGAGGATAGTTATAATGGTATCATATATAAAATGTGTTAGTTTGGTTGCAATCGCTCAACTAAAACTTCATGTCTCCATACAAATCACCAATTTTCGACCGATTTGTCCTATGGGAGCTATAGGCTATAGTTGTCCGATGAAACTTGGTGAGGATAGTTATAATGGTACCATACACATAATGTGTGAATTTGGTCTCTCTAGCTCTAATCGTTTTCAAGTTATGGTGATGTGAAAAAAGTTTTTTACAATTTGCGGGGGCGGTAGGGGGCGTGGCAAAGATTTGAAATAAACTTGATCTGCTCGCGAAGCAGACGGACTTTCATTCCAAATTTGGTGGCTCTAGCTCTTGTAGTTTAGAAGATCCAGGTGTTCATACAGACGGACGGACGGACAGACGGACATTGCTATATCGTCTCGGCTGTTGATGCTGATCAAGAATATATATACTTTATGGGGTCGGAAAAGGCTCCTTCTGCCTGTTACGCACATTTCGCTTCAGACAAACTTAATAGACCCCTCTACTCTTATTTAGAGTACGGGGTCTAAAAAAAGCTCTTTAAATAGAATTACTTAATTTATTTTTATTTTATTAATTTACTTAAATGTTTGTACAGTATTTAGCATAAAAGTTAATCACTTTTGACAGCACTCCACGCTAGTGACTAAATCAAGTATAAATTCAAATAAAACAGTATTTTTCCCAAAACTTTTGATTTTAAAACATTTCAAAGCGTTAAATTTAAACACATTTTGTAAACCAATCTATCGAGTACACACTGTATTTGGAGAAACTGTAACTTACCCAGGTCTGGTGGAAGATTAGGAAACTCGTAGATGTGTTCACAAGTATTTTTCGAATATGGAATGCAATAACCGAACTCAAAGTCGAATGTCTTAAGCAAACGATCCCGGAAGAAATGGCGTTCAATCATACGGAAATTGTTTACAGGTTGACTGCCAACCGTAAACTCCACGCTGGAAAATTGGTGGGAAAATTTCAGTTTGAATTGAATTTTGGTAGTAACAAAAAAAGAAAATAAATAAATAAATTAAAAAAATAAATAAAAAAAAATAAAAAATAAATAAAAAAAAAAAAAAAATAAATAAAAATAATAAAAAAAAAAAAAAAAAAAGAACAAGAAAGAATGCTATAGTCGCATCGCGACTTTAGGATACCCGTTACTCAGTTTAATTATATTTTTAACAATGGGATACGATAATAATAATAGTACAATCGTTTAGGCAATCGACCCTAGTGAGTTTAATTCAGATGGCTTGGGAAACACAGAAAATTTTCATACAAATTCATATTTACAGCGTATTTTTGACCGATCGTCCCTATGGGAGCTATACGATATAGTCGTCCGATTTGAATGAAACTTGGTCAACATATTTATATTATTGACAGATATAATCTGTGTAAGTTTCCCTTCGATTGCTTGGCCAATGCAAAAGTAATTCACATAAATTCATATTTACAGCGTATTTTTGACCGATCGTCACTATGGGAGCTTTACGATATAGTCGTCCGATTTGAATGAAACTTAGTCAATATGTTTATAATATTGACAAATATATTCTGTGTAAGTTTCACTTCGATTGGTTGGCCAACGCAAAAGTTATTCATATAAATTCATATTTGGAGCGTATTTTTGACCGATTATCCCTATGGGAGCTATATGATATAGTTGTCCGATTTGGATCAAACTTGGTCAGTATATAAACTTCCTAGACGTGTACTTTCTGTGTCAATTTGGTTTAGATAGCATTACTAACAAAAAAGTTTTCTATACTAAAACATGCTATTTTTACCTGTTTTTACCTTTGTATGCACATAGAACGCCCTAAAGTGGGCGTGTCAAAAACAAAAGCAAACTTGTACTGCTTGGGCATTTTATCTTTCATTTGCGACCACTCGGGCCTTTCTAGCTCTTATAGACTCTGAGATCCTTTTGTTCACACAGACGGACAGACGGACGGACGGACAGGCGGACATGGCTATATCGACTCGGCTAGTCATGCTGATCAAGAATATATATACTTTATGGGGTCTGCCATGTCTCCTTCTCCCTGTTACATACATTGCAACGAATACAATATACCCTTTTACTCTACGAGTAACGGGTATAAATATACAAGTACAAGGGTGTACTGCTTTAGACCCTGTAACTGTTCTAGCGATTGTGCATCATATCATTTTAATGGAAATTTTTAATACTTTAAAGAAAGAAACTAACTATTTCACACTAAACACTGATTATAGATAGAAGTACAGGTTTCCAAACATACAGAATACATATAGGACATATAAAATAATAACTGAGAACACCAGTCTTAGTTCATATACAGCAGAACAGGTTGTTAACTGATCAAGAATATATATAGTTTAGAAGTAGGAAAAGTCTTCTCCTGACTTTGCACATTTGCCTAGTACAGGGTCTAAAAAACATGCACTATATACCAAATAAATATACTAAAGGTCTCACAAATAAGCTAGCTATATATCTAATTGATTGGAAGCATCAGTTATTCTTACGTGGCGCCGACGGTCTTGAGATTGAGAAACGCTGGCGTGAACTGATAGCGCACATAGCGTCCGGCATTGGGATCGGCAGTGTCATCGAGCGTTAGCTCCTCGGCGGCAGCCAGCATGGTATCCTCAATGGACAGGCCATCTGGGAACTGCTCACTGGGCGGTTTGGCGATCTCAAACAGTACGGCGCCGCTCTCGAGATCGCGTATCTTGAAACGTGTAAAGTCGATTTCAAAAATATTCGCATTCGCCGAGCACAAATAATCATCGGTGATTTTGTTCAGATGCAGTACATCATCGGGTGTAACATTTGATTTTTCCATAATCATGGAACGTTTATTGTCGGCCGTTGCTGCGGCTGCTCCACCACCGCCGGACGTTGTGGTGCCAGCAACCGATGTGGCAGCATCGTTACTGCCGCTACCACTGTTGCAGCTGCTGCTGCTGCTGCTACCGTTGCTGGACGAACCGCTGGCAACTCCCGTTGTGCTCGCTGTGGCAGTGGCAGAGGCAGAGACGGACGAGGCAGACGATGTTTGTTGCACCGGATTAAGTTGCTTGCCAACGACGCTCATTGCCGCTGCCGCTGTTGCAGTCGCAGTCGCTTCTGCTGCTGTTCTTTCTCCAGGATGTTTTAGGCTGTGTCCATGCAGCAAAAACGTCAACGTTTACAACAACAACAAAAAAAAAAAAAAAGAAAGAATATTCATTAATTTTATTTTATCATTTTGTTCAATTAATTTGATTTGTTTATGCATTACTTTTGTTCTTGTTCTTTTTGAAATGAAAACTAACCAATACATGTACGCAAAGTTGCCATAACAAAAAGAAAACACGACACTAAATGTGAATTAAACGCGACCCAATTTCTGGAAAAGCTGCCTTTGTTTGTATTTGTTTTTCTCTGTATGGGTGTATGTGTGTGTGTGTTGCCTTCTCTCTCCCTCTCGCGCCCTCTATTGCTACAAGCTTTGTGTATGCTTGTGTGTGTGTGTGCGTGCGTGTGCGTGTTGCTAGCGTTGCCTTTGTTGTTGTTTTCGTATATTCTTCTTATTGCTTTCCAGCAGCAACAGCAGCTCCTAATTTTCTTATTATCAATCCTTTTCGCTTGCCCTTTCTAGCTGTCTCACACTGTTTAGTTTATGGCAATAAAATGCAGCAACATTTAGTTTGTTGACATTTTGCTAATTTGTTGTATATTTCTAAGTAATTCTTTGAACGCGTTCACACACACACACACACGCAAACACTAACACGACCGACAGTGTGTGCAAATTTGCATGTTATCGATATGACCAATATCGTTTAATATCGATAGCTCTGCTCGCGTGTGCGTTGCGCATTTATGCGTAGTTATTTACATGCTAAAAAAAATGTGTGTACACACTGCCGGAGTATGGCGCTCAGAGTTTACATATTTGAATTTAGCAGAGTAATGGTTTTATAAAAGATTTATGGCGTAATTTGATCGTTATTAACTATTAGGTAGGTACTGCATTGTAACTGCTGTCGTGCTTGTGTAAAGTTATTTAGTTTTTAGGTAGTTATCTAAAGTAAGGCTAGGTTAGGTTAGGTTGGGTTAGTTTATTTGAAGTGAGGATAGTTTCGAGCGCCAGACCATGTCGAGTGGCAGCTAAAAGATATTCTTAGCTTCAAGAGTCCCAAGCCAAGTGTTTAAGGGCGCCAATGTCTGTTTCTGCCTTCTCCTGTAGAGTTGATCGTTCGGTTTTCTTGGCCTGAGTGTGTGTTCGAGTGAGTGTATGAGTGTGTGTGTGTGTGTGTGTGTGTATGTGTGTGTGTGTGTGTGTGTGTGTGTGTGTGTGTGTGTGTGTGTGTGTGTGTGTATGTGTATAAGGGTACTACTTATTGCTGTGCTGTTGTTATTGTTGGCCTTAAGTGGGTATTTTAATATTCGCAGCAACAGTGTTGGGTTTCAGTCCCGACCACACCATCATGAGATGCACTTATACTGCGTCCGCCCCGCCTTATGCCGCCACGCCCCATTTCAAACTCTGCCCCCGACCACGACTCCTTCCCCTGCCCAATCCCGTTGACGTTTCTTGTCCCTTGCCTTTTTGGCGTCCACACGTTCACATTTCCTGTATGCTTCTTCGCCTGCTGTGCGCGTCTCTCCTCGCTCTCTCTCTCTCTCTCTCTCTCTTTCTTTCCCTTTCTTTCTCACTCGCTCCTCTTTCTCGCCTTCTCTTTTGAGAACGTGTTCATGTTCACTTCTATCTTTAGTACAGTTGACTGTGGCAGTCCGAAAAACGACCCGATTCCAATTTCAATTCCGATTTCTATCCCGATTTCGCGCAGCATAAAATTGACTCGACTAAATGATACCCTATACATTAAATTTTTACCCAACCATTCATTTGGGGAAGTTTGACAAAAAAAAATCCCATTTTCTATTGAGGTCAAACTATGACATCTCCGTTAAAAATCCCCTATAAATA
This sequence comes from Drosophila cardini, assembly GCA_018903735.1. Lineage (NCBI taxonomy): Eukaryota > Metazoa > Arthropoda > Insecta > Diptera > Drosophilidae > Drosophila > Drosophila cardini. The sequence continues at coordinate 108,574 of JAEIGM010000016.1, forward strand.
ATAAAGATATATGATTTGGTTTATATTAGAATTTTTCTCAAAGTCAAAAGGAATTTTATTATTTATTAAAAAAAAAGTTACATAAATTTTAAATAACCAAGTTAAACAAAGAAATCGCCCAGAAAATCCCCTTTAACTGTAAGCCCTTTTATAGAAAGTACTTAAAAACTCAAAACTTTTCATGAATTGTACTTGAACAGGTCGAAAATTGGGACAGGTACATATTGTCTAATTTATTGATGAATATTTTATATAAATGAACTTAGAAAGTTAAGTTTTGAGCTTAGGTTAAGTTTCTAAAATTTTAATATTACGATTGAGAGACAATTATTCAAATTAAAAAAAAAAAGGAGGAAGGGCTACAGTCGAGTGAGCCGACTGTAAAAAACCCTGTACTCATTTTAGATCGCGTTTTTCATACAAATCAAAAAATTTTCGACCTTTTTGTCCTATGAGAGCTATAGGCTATAGTTGTCCTATTCGAACCCAATTTGGTGAGGATATATAGAGTCATGATATTCACATTATGTGTGAGTTTGGTTGAGATCGGTCAACTAAAACCACAAGTCTTCATACAAATTTCCTATTTTAGACCGATTTGCCCTATGGAAGCTATAGGATATAGTTGCTATATCGTCTTGACTGTTGATGGTGAACCAGAAAATGTTTAGTTTATGTATGTACATATATACAATGCATATTTTATTATTTATATTATATTTAAATATATATAAATTATATCGATATGCATATGTAAATATATATGCGCCGATTCGTTGGGGTCTCTGAGGAACTGTTAAATGGATTCGAATGGATTCAATAGGAGAGCATTGAGCAGCAGGAAGTGAGAGGTGGGTAGAGTGAGATAAGGAGGAGAGGGTGGCAGTAGATGGGGTAAACTCATGTACCCGGCTGGAACGAACTTTAGTAAGTTGTTTGAAAGCAAACTATGCTTATGGCGACAAAGTTGAAGAGTAGCCCTACCACCGCCGCCAATACCACCCCTCTACCCCCTCCCCCCATCCAGTCGTCATCAGTCCAATAGAACTCAAGTGGCCCATGTGCAATCTATGTGCGTGTGTGTATGTGTGTGCGAATGCGAGTGTGGCTAGGGTTGGGTATCAAAAACAAACAAACAAACAAACAACACAAATCGTGGGCGATAAAATTCGTACTCGAGTCGTCAACCCAGTCAGTGGCGTAGGCAGAAAGGGGTCACGAAAGGATGTGCAGCGAAAGCTAACAAATATTTAGTTTACTCAAGTTTTACCATGTTTGTGTGTAATATTTTGTATTGTGGACTCCCTTCGGCACCCCTTTTGCACGCCACTGTCACTGACTGACCCCCTTCCCTTTCCACCACTGCAGTGCAATGATGGCGATGACGTTATGTGACGGCTGTGCGCGCCGAACGGTCTGGCAATGCACATCGTTGACGCTGCAGTGGCAGCACTGCATTTGTCTGCCTGTCCCTCTTTCTTTCTCCCTCTTTTCCTATCTTGCTGACACTCACTCTTTTCGAATGTGTGTGTGTGTGTGTGTGACGTTCATTATGTATTGTAACACCTACCAAGCCGCCGCACAACACGTTGCCTGCCTCGTCAAAAGCGCCAACAACAACAACAGTAACAGCGGCTGAAACAACAATAAGCAAAGAATATAATCTAAATGGAATTCTGCTGCTTGCTTTGCTTTGTCTTTGCCTTTGGCTTTGCTTTTTGCCCTGCGCTTCATACAGATTTCTCAACTACAGCGCACAGCACATCGCTGCCAACTGCGACGCCAACAGCGACGCAAACGACTTGAACAACGTCGCACAGCGTTGCGTCGCGCCGTTCATCGCCCGCGCCCTCGTTTATTTTTTTTTTTCGGCTTGCGCTCTTGTCGCCTTTCCGCTTGTAGTTGTAGCTCTGCTCTGTTCTCTGCTTGTTGTTGTTTTTTGTTGCTGGTAGCTGTTGCTTTTGTTGTTGCTGTATTCGTTGCTGTGTGTATTGGTGTTGTTGTGTGTAGATTTTTCTGGCGACAGACTGTCTGGCCTGACTTCGCCTGGGCTGACTGGCTCGGCTCGCCTGGCCTGGCTGGGCATTCGTCGTCGTCGTCGCACGTTTGTTTGCCTCTATATGGCAACTCTGTGCATGTATATATGCTTGTATATTTCTTTGTATGCACATGTGAGTGTTTTTGTGCGTATGCGTGTGTGTGTGTGTGTGTGCATGAACTTTTATACGTTTGCCAGGGCATAAATGTTTTTGTTGTTGCTGCTGTTGTTTGCGGCGTGCTGATATGGATTCTCTTGTACGTGTGTGCATTGTAGGTATCCCCACGAGGCGACGCCACATGCACAGCTTGCACGCATACATACATACATACATGAAAACCTACATAAATGCATATGGGATACTTATGTATATACATACATACATGTATGTATGTGTGCAAGTACGACGAATGCATAAACAAACGGCAAGCGACTTTTCTTGGCCAGCAGCATACAAACACATACACACACAAATATGTGCACACATGCACATAACTATAAACATATTTGTATGCACACACACTAACATAAATATTTACTTTCAATGAAATGCCCAAAGCTGCAGTGAAACTTCCAAGTCGCAGTCAAAATGCTCCACACACATACACACATATCATAAGCATACACTCACATACAAACAGTGACCAACACTCATTTGACCACTCCAAGTATATTCCTTAAATATTCCTAAATTAAAAAAAAAAAGAAATTAAAAAATTCAGACAAAATTTTAAGAAATTTCTTGGTTTTTCTTATGTATGTTTGAATTTATGTATGTATGTATATGCATATGTAGTACATACTATGTATATACACACATACATACGCCATTATAACAGTAGTACTTCGCTGGAGTGAACATGTCGATATTTTTAAAAGCTTCCCTTATCAAAACTTGTCACTTTTAAATCAAACTTTACAGGAAAATCCACTCAATATTTTTGAACATTTTTAAATATTTGCTTACTTTAAGAAAGAGATAAAAAAAAAATACAACACGATCTCAAAACTTTGAACCTCTGAACTTTTATCTTAACGCAGAATCTTAAAATTTGACGAAAAGACTTAATCTTTTTTAGATAGACAAATAAACATATTTTATTAAACAAATTGTACAAATGCTTTGGGAGAACTTAAGACTAATTTCATAAAAGAACTAAAAATTTTTTTAGTATTTGAAATAAGTTGCAAATTTAAGCAAATTTAGAATATACAAAAAAATCTTTCGTCTTTCTTCTTGAATTTGAAAAGAAATCTTTAGAAGTTTGAAAAAAATTTGACAGCAATCTTAACGTTTTTTAAAATTACAAAATTTTTCATAAAGATTAAATCAAAATTTTCTAATAGTTTTTACAAGTTTTTAAAGAAAATTACAAAATCGGTATTCCTTCAGTATTCCTTCGGTATTTTGTCAGTATTCCTTCAGTATTACTTCAGTACTCCTTCAGTATTCCTTCAGTATTTCTTCAGTATTCCTTCAGTATTCCTTCAGTATTCCTTCAGTACTCCTTCGGTATTCCTTCAGTATTCCTTCAGTACTCCTTCGGTATTCCTTCAGTATTCATTCAGTATTTCTTCAGTATTCCTTCAGTACTCCTTCAGTATTCATTCAGTATTCCTTCAGTATTCCTTCAGTATTCCTTCAGTATTCCTTCAGTACTCCTTCGGTATTCCTTCAGTATTTCTTCGGTATTCCTTCAGTATTCCTTCAGTATTCCTTCAGTATTCCTTCAGTATTCCTTTAGTACTCCTTCAGTATTCCTTCAGTACTCCTTCAGTACTCCTTCGGTATTTCTTCAGTATTCCTTCAGTATTCCTTCAGTATTCCTTCAGTATTCCTTCAGTATTCCTTCAGTATTTCTTTAGTATTCCCCCTTAAAATCAGTTAAATGTCTGCAAAAAATAAAGGTTTGAGCAAAATTTCAAAAAAAGTTGTCTAGAAAGTTTTTGAACTTGATGGGAATTCTGGTTTTGGGCAAGAAAGCAACCAATGTGTCCTCTAATTTGGGAACTAGACTGTCATCGACACGAAATGCGACAACTGTCAGTGTCAAATTCCGAAACAAACTCGACAAATACATACATATATGTAAATATATATATGGTAATGTGGGGAGATTTTGGATATATATAATTTATTTTGTATTGTTTTTGTATTCAAGGGATTGCGGCAAATGTCAGATGATAATCTTGGGCACTACTTTGGTATTGCTAGATGTTGCGGTTGGTCATGAACCAATATGGATTTGTTGTAACGCCTATGAATGAAGACCCAAAGAACTGAAAAGAACTGAGAATGGAAAATCAAGAAATTGATTTATGGCAATGTCCAATTGCATTCAAGAATCGCCGTGTGTTGAGTCGTCTCGACTCAAGTCGAGTCGTGTCTTCGCACCGTAAACTTGTAGATTTATGCTGCAAGCCACTAATTAGTATTTCGGGAGCGTTACCTTCCAAACTCCCTTCACGGAGACCCTCATCGAGCGATTTATGGACAGCTACTGTTTACCGCCGACGTCACAATTCATACAGATTCAGTCGGACGATTCGTAACCGATAGATACGAGTATTTGTATAATTTTTACCTTACAAAACCCGGTACTTCAAAAAATTACAGGGTCTATTGGGTTGGAGAACTTACCAATCCTACAGCACATATTTATCATCTTGACCAGCATTATTTACCTAGTTAATCTCGGTCACTTTAAGAGTAAGAGTTACCAAGTTATGGAGTTTTGCCTTTTTGTAAAAAATTGTCTACAAAACAGCATAACTTTTGAACTACCGAAACAATCTTAACCAAACTAAGACCCGATATGTATGGTAACAGTTGGATTACCCTGACTTAACATTTTTTTGAATCAGACGACTATATCATATAGCTGTCATAGAAAATCAGAGATTTGTATGAATAACTTAAAATATTTCAATCAAATTAAGACATCGGGGGCATTTTACTACTATATACAGTATATATAGTACAAATAGTATATATAGTATAAATCGGGAACTATATAAATCAGTCAAAAATCAATAATGAGGACAAAAAATGTCTTTTATTTAAGAAAGCTCTAAAAATACACATTGATTATTTCATATTTATGTACGAGAATATGTACAGGGTCTATCAAAGTCGATCCCGTCCACTCTATTACCTTTTTCCACTACTTTTTTCTTGCCTTTTTTTTAAGGTTTGTCATATTTGTTAAGCGATTATGAATGCCGTACGCGTAGGTGCAACAAAAGAGGGTGCTAATGGGGTGCTACTCATTAGACTTTATAAAAAACATATATTATACACATATTTGTAGGTACATATATTAATAATATTAATAATAACGCACTAAATTATGGTCACCTGTCGTCGAGTGGAATAATGGAATAATCCAAAATTTTTTTTGACAGTACTCAAAAAATACCCAAGTCTACAAATTTAGCCACGTCTTGAGATACACTCTTGGCCCAAACCGGATATGGATCCATTCATCACAGGTTGTAGCACCTGACAGGGAGGACTTGGAACGTGCCACCATTCAAAATCGGTAGAGTTTCTACAGGACTCTATATCATAGTGTTGACATTTGAGTTGTTCTTCCTGTTTCCTGTGACTTTTTAGACTTCAAAACTTGAGTAGGAATGAACATTTGCATCTACACTGGGAGAAATAATCAAGAATGTTATGAAAAAAAATGTTTGTTTTACTTTTTTAGACTTTGATTACTCAGTTATATTTTATTCATGTTTTTTTCTTGAACTTTTTAAGGAGAGCATTTTTCTCGGTGTATTAACTTATCTACCACGTAAAGTCGGAAACAAATTCGATACGTCACGTAACAAGTAAGATCGGTAAAAATGATATATGATTGAAATGACTATATATGATTTGGTATGCAAGAGTCAAGAGTTTGGATTGATCGCACTGATCAATAGATAGACATATAGATGTGGACACAAAAAAACCGACTGAGCGAGGAAAAAGTAGAAAAAGGAAATCAGAGGAAAAAAAAAACAGGTAAATCGATCTTGATTTGCTAAGAATCTTTGGTAGATTCATTCGATATAGTCGAAGGTATAGCTAGGTATAGTTGGGTATGACTAGGTATACCAGTTTCATAGCATGGTATGCTAGTGTGATGGTGCTTTATGGCCACAAGGCCGTAAATACAAAGGCAAGTTCTTTACGGTTAGTGGCAATAAAAGTGGATTACGCTAATATTGGGCCGTAATAAAAAGTACGAATGTTGCGTCTGATTGGTTTTTCCCACGATTACAATTAGCGCTACCCGCAGAACAGGGAGAGGTAGGTAAATAGTGCTTGCTACGGAACTGAAGAAAATTTGTTGGATTGTGCACTAAGTTGCTTAATCCGACGGGAAATCCAAAACAAATGCCGCCGGATGGTGCGTCTGCTGATCTATTTCTACCTCTCTCTCTCCCTCTCTCTCTCTCTCTTTCCTTGTGTGTGTGTGTGTGTGTCAAGTTATTGAACTGACTCGGCTCAGGATTGAGCCTCAGGGTTTGAGAACAGGTCGCTAGACCTTTGAGCCTGTAACACTTTAAGCCAAAGTTAGAGGCACAATGCGGATCGTTTGCTTGGTTTTTGGGATGAGCACATCACACACACACACACACAGACACCCGTACACACATACGCACACATGTGTTTTGGTTGCTGCGGGAAAGCCCCATACTAAAGCTGGCCAGTGGCCAACACATGTTTAGGGCCAACACCCGGTCCTATTTATGGGCACTTTCTCGCAGGCCCTACGAACAGGTTCAAAACACTTCACCAGAAACAACACTATACACCACTCCAGGCAGCCAGATAGGCAGGCACTGTAAATCATCCCTTAGAACTCAAACTACCCTATGAAGGTTCAATTAAATGGGTATCGTTTTATTAGAGCCAAGTTTTCGTGTTTAAGCAAGAAAATTATGAAAAGTTTCAAATTTATTTTGCTTTTCTAAGAAATTATTTTCCTATATATGGTAAAAATCGGGTATTTTTATGAGATAGTGAAAAAATTTGCGATATTTTTGATAAATTTAATTCATAATTAGCTGGTATACTTGAGTTAAACAAATAAGAAAGGCTATAGTCGAGCGAGCCGACTTTAAAAGACCTCCTCACCAAGTTTGATCCAGATCGGACAACTATACCCTATAGCTCTCACAGGACAAATCGGCCAAAGATTGGTGATTTGTATGGAGACATGAAGTTTAAGTTGAGCTATTGCAACCAAATTCACACAAAATGTTTATGGTACCGTTATAACTATGCTCACCAAGTTTGATCCAGATCGGACAACTATAGTTTATAGCTTTCATAGGACAAATCGGTCGAAAATTGGTGATTTGTATGGAAATACTCGCACTAGAAAGAGTACGGGCTCTTTTATTATCGGATCACTCGACTATAGCCTTTCTTAGCGAATTTGTCAAACTAAAAGTTATGACAGTTGTTTTTAAACCAAGTCAGATCTTAATTTAAATTAGGGGCTGACCAAAAAATACCTATTAATAGATAAACATACTCAAAAAACTGTAAGTTTTTGTTTTGGATTTTGGCTTTCGAAAATATAGAAATATTCAAAACTAGTTTATAAAATTTTCTTTTCTTTTTCCATAATTTAAGAATCTAATCTACTGAATACTTTGGGTATCTTTTATAAAATTGATTTCTTCCGTTACCGATAAACCTATATAAATTGATTTTATTATGATCAAATTAAATAAGATTTTGAAAACTTTTCAATTTACGCGATTTTAATGGAAATTTTGTAAATGGTTGAGAAAGCAGAAAAAAAAATGAAAACGAAGAAACCCGAAAAAAAGTCATGTAAAATTAAGTAGAATAGAACGCAGCTTGGTCAATGTCCACCCACACGATTTGGGTACTAAAATGCTGATTTTACCAGAATCGAATATCGCACAAGTCTTCAAATTTGCACATTAACTTAATATTGGTATATATAGTATATAAATGTATATATATTTAAATTACATCTTGAATATTACAATTTTCGGCAGTTTTTTTTTTTTGGGTATTTCATCATAATTGTTATTAAATTAATTTGCTGATCGCGTTGAAATGACTTTAATTCTGATCATTGGGCCGACTTGTGGGCGTATAGTATATATAATATATATAGTGCATACATATAGAAATTTTTGTTGAATGGACAATAAGTAGAAATGCAGATGTAGATAGATATTTTAAGTTCTAAGCAATTTTTTATATAAACTTAAAAGTTTCGAACATAAAGCAAAAGAAATTGGAAAATATTCGAAATCTTATATAGAACAGAACATTATCTAATGTAACTGAATGCAAGTAAGTGAGGCTACAGTCCAAACGAGCCGATTGTAAAAGACCCCGTACTCATTCTTCATACAAATCACTATTATTCGACTGATTTGTCCTATGGGAGCTATAGGCTATGGTTGTTCGATCTGAACCAAATTTGGTAGGGAGATATAGAGTCATGATATGCCCATAAATGTGTAAGTTTGGTTGAGATCGATTTATTACAGCATAATTTTCCCATACAAATCACCAATTTTTGACCGATTTGTCCTATGGGAGCTATAGACTGCGTTATAATGCGTGAATTTGGTCCCGATAGCTTTAGTATTTTTCAAATTTCGGGGCGGTGGGAAACTAAAAACCTTTTCGTTATAAAATGTTTTTGAAAACCCCAAAACTGATTAGTACAAATTTATAGAAAATTTAATGCAATTTGTAGAAAAACTTGTGTAGAAAAGTACTCAGTTGAGGGAATTTTCCATTAGTAAGATGCTAATAGATAATAGATTTCATTTGAAATGATGTCATTATAATTACTTTAAAATAAATACGTTGGAAATTAATTTTGTTACGTTTTAAAACTCTTTTTAGTGATCTAGTGAATCGTAGAATCTATAAACTTAACAATTCTATCACTAAATTTATCATGTAAACCTTTTTAAATAATACTTTTATACATCAAAATGTAGGTAATGCTCTGATCTATCAGTTAAAGTTATTCTCCTGTACAATGACATCATTAAAAAAACGTTTAAATGCAATTTAATTTGCAGCACAAAGTTCATTATTTCAGAAAGGCTAAATAAATGCATTAATTGCCTACACTGAAAAAAATACTGGAGTATATGGATATAAAATTCCCCATAAAAGCTACGATTTTTTAAGAACAAATTTAGCTATTTTTTTTCGTTAATTAATAAATAAGGGTATTAAATATAAATAAATATATTATCCAAATACTTGTTGTTTTATTCTCTGTGTAATTTTGTTATGAAACTTTAGTTTGACATTAATCGGACTATCGATTGAACGAGAGTTTCGTTAAGTTTTGTTATGCCGATGATGCATTGGGAAGAGCATATTTCATGGTTGTTGTTGTTGTTTGTTAGCACATTTGAAATCAAAGTCTTGATCGATCACCGCCAATATGCTAGAGTGTGTCTGTGTGTGTGTGTGTGTGTGGAAAATTACTGGGCAACATTCCAGAAAGCAAGCGATAGTGTTAGGCTTCTTTGTAAAACACTGTGGTCAGGCCATAGTTAGTAATATATGTATATATGTACATATATGTATATGTATGTATGTATATATGCATGTTTGTGCAAGTCTGTGCAAGCATACTATGTAAAATATGCCATTTATTCTGTATATTCCATATACTACATTCAAGTGTTACGTGCATCGATCAGTTGCCAAAGTCGAGGTCGTAGTGTATGCTAGCACTGTGCGCACACACACACGCACACTCACACTCACACACACACGCACAGACACACTCAAACTGACGCTGCGAATAACCAATTGTCAGTCAGTTCATTTTTGGAGCCAATGAAAAGGTCAGGGGGATGAATGGGGAGGGAAGCTACTGCATATGCTGCAAAAATATTCACACATACAAACATAATACATGTACATATATATATATACAAATGTTTGTATATATGCAAGTATATACATAAAAAGTGCAGGCAGCGACAAGCGCAGGGCGGCAGGTCAGCTGCAGCAGCTACAGAGGCAGCGTCAGCGATCGCGTTGGCAGGCAATGGGTTAGGGCGTTCTTAATGTCAGCATCGGCGGGGGGCGCAGCGTGTGAAATGTGATTTGACGATTGCGGCAAAGGCAACGTCAACGGCAACGGCAATGGCAAAGGCAACAAGCAACTACGGCAGAGCGGCAGCCGCACTGGCGACGACGACGTCGGCGGCGACAACAACGACGACAGTATGTCTGGCGGCGTAGCATGAACTGGCGACATTCTGTCTGTGCCGATCGAGTGCGCTGTTGCCGCATTTCAGAGCAGAGCGCACGCTATGCTGTGTGAACGCTATGAGCATGAGCACAAGCTTGTCTCTGTATGTGTGTCTGTATGGAGAGCAAAATGAATGAGAACGAACGACCCACACACAAGCATACGCACACACAAGCAAATGCACAGACAGACGATGTCTACTGCAGCAAAGCAAGCGCAGACAGAGCGACGACGACGACAAATGAATTTCGATGAACACAAAACATACAGTGAGAAAAGAGCGCCAGTAAGTGAGAGCAAACAAGTTACGTATTCATTTTCTGTTCATTCTCACACATACAAACTCCCACTCATGCATACACACACACACACACAAATACAAAGAAGAGAGAATGCTTTTGGCGCTTGCCGTTGTCGCTCTCGCTCGCTGCCCACGTTCGGTTTTGTTGTTGCTGTTGCTGTCGCTTACGCTGCTGCTGTAGTTTGGCTATCCCACTCGTTCTTCTCAACGTTTGTCACTTGCCGCGCCCGTGTCTCTTTGGCTCCCGTGCCCACAATGTACGTATCTATAAGTATGTATGTATTTATGTTTGTTTGTGTTTTTTTTTTTTTATTCTGAGTGTGTGCTGCTCACACCATCGCGGCAGCCACGAAACGTGTGAATACAAAAATAAATTAAATAACATTAGCTTGAGGTACACCTTGCCGGATCGCCACCGTATGCGCTACACAGCAAGCAACGGAGCGGCAAAGTCAGCGACAGCAGATCCGTGCGCGGACGCCAACGCCAACGCAGACGTTGAGGCGCCGATAGTAGCGGCCATTGAAAGCTTTTATATGCGTCATTATGAACGTGGCAAAAGCTTATGAGCTTATAGAACATAAAAGCTTACGCTTCGGCTTAGACTGTCTCTCGTGCTATCTCTTTCAGGCCTGTTTGAGGATCAGCTCTGCAACTGCAGTTGAAAAAAAGCTCTTTAGAAAAGCTCTGTTTCAAGGTAACTTTGAGCTCTTAGCGCAAGCTTCTTACAGCAGCTGAGATTACGTGAATGTTGGAAACGAACAGCAAACAACTACAAAACTACAACACCTTAGCATTTCCTCCTACTCCTCGACACATGACTGCAGTGCAGTGTAGTGCGCTGCCTTGTCATGCGCAAAGCTATTTACAACGGAATTTCACACCAGAGGTGTTCGCTTATTTTAACGCGAAATGCGCATAGCATCATCAGCGCACGGGGACCCAAAAAAAGCCCGACATGCCTGTGTGTGTGTAAATGTATATATGTATGTGTATTTGTCTGTTTTTGTGAATTTAAAGAGAAAAAAAACTATTGTGGCGTGGGGCAGCAGCAAATTGCGCAAGCCGCGTATGATGATGATGATGGCGAGGGCGTGAGCGGGGGAGGAATGTACACAGTTTCCTGTGCGGCCCCAACCTGTTGTAGATCGTTCAGGGCATGGACATTGCCAGGGTTGCATGTGCGTCGCCATGTGCGATACGCGGCGCGACTGGTTTCTTCATGTTGCTATTGTTGTTGTTGTTGTTGGCGCCAGGGCTGCCATGGAGAATTAGTTAAGCGCTGAAACTGGCTGCCGCATTGTCTGCCGTCGTCTTCTCAATTGAAAATCGACAACAGCGCAGCGCATTGCAAGCGGAGGCGGCAACAGCAGCAGCAACAGCTACACCGGCAGTCACACATACACATACATACATATAAGACCATAATACACATACATTTGTATATATGTATGCTTACAATGTGGCGCTGCGGGCAGCAGAAGGCAGCGACAGCGGGCCGACAGACGAGTTATTTGCTGCGGTGTAAAAAACCTGTTTGTTTAAACAACAATCTTGTACTAAAAATACATGCGCCTCACAAACACAAGCACACACACACACACTGACAGACAAATCGACAGCAGCAGAGAAACAGCCGAAGAGAGTCAGAGCGCGAGAGAAAGAGCGTAAAACTTGCTCACCAGCACACACATGTGCATTGTGTGGCGCTTTAACAGCAGCAGCAGCAGCAGCTATAACAATAACAACAACAACTGCAGGCTGCCAGTGTGTCTGCCAGTGCGCCAGTCGTTGACGCCCCGCTGCCGCCCCGCTGCGCCGACAATCTAAACCGCAGCAACAGCAGCAGCAGCAGCGCCATTGCAGTTTACCCGTTTGCCTGCACGTAGGCGTCCACGGGTCTGGCTCAGTGTGCGTATGCATATATGTGTGTGAATGCAGCTAAATGTGTGGGTTTGTATGTGTGTGTGTTGGCGTTGGTGGGCCCCGTTCCCGGGTAGTCAGTTGTTGCTTTTGTTTTACGTTATTTATGCTCTTCGTTCAGTTTCGTTCGATTCATTTCGCTGTGGCGGCACTGAACAAAAATTGACTCAAATTGACGACGACGACGGCGATGGCGACGGGGCAACGCCAAGTTCTTCAACACTTTATGCCCCCCTTGCCTAACCCTTGCCGAACCCATAAGCATTTTCCACACTCTCGCGCGCTCTCATGTACTCTAGATGGTCGCATTCATCAGGTCAGTTGTCAGTGAAGAAAGAATGCTGGGACTGCGACTGTGACTGCGACGTCGAAGCTGACGTTGACGTTGACAGCGACTGCGATGGCGGCGTTTGCTAACTAGCTCGCTGGCCAAGGCACAGAGATGGAAGATCGAAGCGAAGAACACCTGAAGCTCACTCAATAAGTATGTATACGTATGTATGTATGTGTGTGTGCTTGTGTGTGTGTGTGCATTGTGGGTACCTGCATGTGGAGCGTTGGAAGCTTCGCATGAGCAGCAGCCGCATTTAAAGTCAGTCGAAGCGAAGCGAAACAGAAACAGAAACAGGCACACAGGATCCAAGAAATTCCATTTCTTAGAAAAGTTAATAAAAGTTTTGCCTTCGCGCGTTGCCGCCTTTCTCACACACACTTACACTCACACACACACACAGATACACTTGAAGTTTGTTTGTGTTTGTATGTATGTGTTGTGTGCGCATTTTTATGCGCATCCAGCTTCGGCGGCCCAATGTCTGCCTCTGTCTCAGTTGTGCCCTCTCTCTCTCCCCCTCCACTACGCCGCTACCCCTATGGGCTGCGCAGCGACTGCGACTGCGCCTTATAGATCGTCATGCCTGAGACTGACCATGGAGCTGGGTCTGTGCTTGTGCTTGGGCTTCGGTCTGGGACTGAGCCTGAGCCACGTTCCTTTAAGGCAGACCGCTTTCTTTTCCAAGAAGAACTATCCATTAGGCGCCTGAGATCGCCAAGCGAACATCAACGTAACGTTCACAGTCGAGTCCAGTCTCAAGTCTCAGGTCCCAGGTCCCAGGTCTCCTCCGTCTTCATCTCCATCTGCAGTCCCCGCTCTCCATCGCAGTTTGTGTAGTTACCTGGAATTGGGCAAGATCGTGCTGTAAATGAAACGATCGCCAAATGATCCTTTAAAAAACAGAAACAAAAAACAAAAAAAAAAAAAAAATCTTAAAAAACCCTAAAAAAAACCTAAAATGAAGTGAAAAAAAGTTTCAGCTATGTTGAAGCTGGCAACGTTGGGGCAAATGTGGCAACTTTCGGTTAGAGTTCGGTTTTGAGCAAAATCTTTATGTTGCGGAAATTTCCAGGCAACACTTTGGACTTGTTACGATCTTTCGCATCATCTGAACTTAATCGAATATTGCCAGATTAAGAGCGAAACTCTAAAATTATTATTTCTTTAGTTTGTTTCTTTTAATGGAGCCTAGAAATATGAATTGATATGGATTAGAAGTATAAGTTGAGTTCTTAAATAATTTCAGATTATTTCTCTTGTAGTAAGAGCTCTTATAACATCTGAAATCGCACAGTTTCCAATAATTTCTTTTCTGAAATAAATTGTTTATATTGGTTCCCATCAAACGTATAGAAAATCGTGAAGACGAATAATCTATCTACACAAAATTAAGCTTTCATAATGATAATCTTAACTTGATCAAAAGGTTCTAATAAAGTGAAAGATTTTCTAAGACTTTATACTTTTTCAGGAATAATAAATCTTTAATCTTTATATACTAGCATATATACTATATATATATACATATAGATATAGATCATATACTAAATCAGCTTTTATTACTCTTGATTTTATAGTTGAGCTAAATTCTCCAAATTCTTTAACTTAACTCGATTATTTTACACCAAAAATTCAAGATTTCTTAAGAAATTAGCGGTAATTAGTGGACTTTAAGCTCGTAGTCCTTACATATTTGTTTGAAGTATTATTTTTCAACTCCAATACATATATTTCTTAAAGAAAACAGTATTTTAATCAAGTATTTTAATTTGATTTTAACCGGAATTGCGACCTACCTAATAGATTTCTATACGTTTTTAACCTCAACTATTAGTTAAGGGACTTTGAACCTATTAAACGTGCGATTAGAAACGTTTAACTTTTGACTAAATGTCTGTATATATAGAAATATATAAATGGTAATACTTGAGTATAGTCATAGTTCCTGATTACGATTAGATAGTTACGCTTGAGCACACACGCCGTCGATTGCGATTAGCGATAATCGATCTGAGGGTGAGACAAGGGTCAGCATCCCAGTTAGTCAGACTTGGACTCAGATCGGTAAAGGGAGATGGAACGAGGAATCGGATCGAGAATCGGTTTTGGAAACAGCTATAAAACTTCGGATTTCAATTGGAAACTTGCGTAATACGAGTGGAAAAGTGAGTCAACTGGAAAGTAAGAAACACTCGTCGTAACTATAATCAGAGCCTCAAAACGTGATTAAGCCACGTGAGCGTCCCCCTAAAAGACTTGGAGTGATTGGCGTAGCGGGATTTAGCAAAGTATAAACCAAGTTACCACTTTTTTAGACCCAGTACTGGAAAATATAGCCAAAAGGGGCTATAAAGTCGGGACTTAGCATATGTATAGACCAAGTTACCACTTTTTCAGACCCAGTACTTGAAAATATAGCCAAAAGGGGCAGTAAAATCTTTAACCGATCAAAGACTCAAAGTTATGAAAGACTCTAAGGGATATAGCTACCAAATTAGACATTAATGTCTTTACTGTACGCTGATCATATTTTCTAATTTGTCAAAAACGGTCTTACTTGAGTTATTTTTAAAAGTATTTCAATATTATTTTTAATTTACTTAAAAAATAAAATTTCTAAATAAGAACATGTTCTTAATTTTATAACAAATTCCGTATTTAAGAGCTTAAAACACTAAAGTTTTTATTATGAATTTTTGGTCTTAAGAACTATTGTACTTAAATGATGTTTAACCCTTAGATAGTTACAATTTTCATACGCCGAAAAAAGATTAAAAAGATAAGATATTTAAGATTTTTAATCTTATTTTCAAAAAATATTCGGGTATATAGAAGAATAAATTAATATGAAATTTTAAAATTTATGGTTATAAAATTTATAAGCCTTTTGGGTTTTTTAGACCCCGCACTCTAAAAAAGAGTATAGGGGTCTATTAAGTTTGTCTGAAGCAAAATGTGCGTAACAGGCAGAAGGAGCCTTTTCCGACCCCATAAAGTATATATATTCTTGATCAGCATCAACAGCCGAGACGATATAGCGATGTCCGTCTGTCCGTCCGTCTGTATGATCACCTAGATCTTTTAAACTACAAGAGCTAGAGCCACCAAATTTGGAATGAAAGTCCGTCTGCTTCGCGAGCAGATCAAGTTTATTTCAAATCTTTGCCACGCCCCTTATCGCCCCCGCAAATTGTAAAAAACTATTTTCACATCACCATAACTTGAAAACGACTAGAGCTAGGGAGACCAAATTCACACATTATATGTATGGAACCATTATAACTATCCTCACCAAGTTTGGTCTGGATCGGGCAACTATAGCCTATAGCTCCCATAGGACAAATCGTTCGAAAACTACTTATTTGTATGGTAAAACGCGCACTAGAATGAGTACGGGGTCTTTTACAGTCGGCTCGCTCGACTGTAGCCTTTCTTACTTGTTGTTATAGAAGTCTTAGGATAGTATCTTAAATTTTTAGTTTTTTAGAACCAAATTAAATTGAAATTTTTGTTTTTTTGTTTTCAATTTAAAAGCAAAAAGCTAAAAATCTTGATGTTTTTAACTGTTTCATAAACTTAAAAAAAATATTTTTGATTTCATTCCCTATCATAAAATTACAGGGTCTTTTTCAGTCATCTGTCTTACTTTTTGCAGCACTTGTTACTAATTTCAGTTCCACGTTCTTGGGCAGAAAACAACAAATGGATCACCTGAAAAGAATGTCTATAATACCAAGTGGTACAAGTACCCATGTAGGTATACCTAGTGGTACCGGGTGCTCTTACCTACCATAAACACATTTTATACACGTACATACATACATACATGTTTTGTCATCAGTTGATGACAATTTCTGGTGAAATATCGTGCCAGCACTTAATTTTTGATCGATATATGGCATATATAGGTATATATATATATATATATAGGTATATATATGTACATAAATGTATATATATGTATGAAAAAATGAAATATTTATTAAAAGTGCCTTTGTGCGATGTTATTGCTTGATAACGCGCCAATCTACAGTTCATCCAATAATGTAATATTACTTCCTCGATCGGATTAGTCACAGTATTGAGACTGAAACCAGAGTGCTATCAAATAAATTGCACTCATCGATTACATAATATGTTTTTGCTCGACTTCTTTAAGTTGTGCAATTTAAGGCGTTACTTATGGGGACTACGGCAGCACAAAGATTTGGTGATAAGGTTAGGAAAGAAAGAAAGCAAAACATCAGATAATCTTTGGATTAATTGCAACATGATACAGTGAAACCTCTTTTATGAGACACCCCTTTAAGGAAACATAATTTTTTTAAGAGTTTTTACTGTAAAAATTTTGGATTTTTATACACTTACATATTTTAACTTTCTCCTCAGGTATTTCCGGACTATATGGTCTTTATCATGAAACATTTTATAAATTAGTAATAGATATGATTCATTCTAACTGACTTAGTTACTTTTTGGTCTATGAGCTTCAAATTTTACCTATTTTTGATATGATAGTTAAGTTTATTTTCGGAGAAAAGTGCATTATTAAGCTTAAGAAAAAAAAAACATAATTTTTTTATTATATTTTTAGTCATAAACAAATTTTGTAAAATATAATACTATTTAAAGTTATTATAAAATTTAAGTTTTTAATTTTTAAATTTAGTTTTCTAAATGCCGAGATGAAGTTTTTTCTTAAATTCCTAGAATTTCAACTTTTTTTAAGTTTTAGTTTCCTTTTAGCTTATAAATATTTAAGAAAGTTTATCTATATTTTCTTTAGTTTCTCAAAAATTCTTTCTTAAAATCTAAAAAACATAACTTTTTTAATTTAGTTAGTTTCTTATTATTTTTATTATAGTTTTGTCTTAATTTTTAATTCAAAGTTTTTTATTTTTAGTTTCCTTAAAATATTAAAGTAATGTCTTTAATAACTTTAGCTACAAATTGTAAAAAATATAAATTTCTGAAAGCTTTTCTCGCAGATTTAAGCTAATTTGAAAGTTTTTTATTTAGCTAGTTACTTTGATTAGCTTTAAGTGCTTTTATCCATAGATTCTAGTGATAAAACTCGGCTTAGTCATAGTTTCTAGCAGCTTGATTGGAAGTTTTGGCGATATTTGATTTTGTTTGAGATTTCGGGTTTAGTTTTAGTTTAATTGGAATTGCGCGTGCGCAAAAGTCTCCAAAGTCTCTTGTCTCCAACTGTCACACTCTGCTATCTCCTTTATACCCTCTCCACCCCTCTGCAGCCATCTCGCTCTTGCTCATGCCAACTACAGACTCGTTTCTACTTATATGTATGTATGTACGTTTGTATGTATGTTTGTATGTATCTCGCTGTGCATGTGTGTGTGTGTGTGTGTGTGTGTCTGTGTGGGCTTATGCGCCGCATTCAAAGGCAGACAGCACGGCGTCGGCGCTGTTCCAGGCTGAATATCATGTGCCCCTCCCCTCTACTGACCCACCCTCCTCAGACTGTCTGCCCTCACCTATCGTTGTTCGCCCCTTCCCACACATAATACACATACACACTCACACATAGGTATATACATACATCGACAGTGTCGATCACACCGCGCCCTTTGTGCTCCAAGACATGAATGTACCCCGCACTCTTTTGAATCCGTGCCTGGCTCCCAAGTGATTTTAGTTTTTTTTTTTCTTCTTTCTTATTTTATTTTTCAACTTTTTAATCAATTCATGTGTCTGTCGGTCTGTCAGTGTGTCGGTATGCGTGTCGGTGACTGTGTGTGTGTGTGTGCATCTATTGTGTGTATAGGTTTTCGATTTTTACGTTACCTTTACCTTTTTTATATTCAATTTTTATCTCTTTGCCTGCGTCTTTTCCGCTTTTTACTCGCCTGTTTTTTTTCTCTTTTTTTTTTGTTTTCTTCTTTTTGATAAATCGATTTAGAAGCCGACGGGGCTACAAAAGTGGAATTCTTTTGATTTTATTTTAAACACACACACACACATGCATTTGTGTAGCTCTTGTTGTTGTTGCTTATATTTTATTTTTTTTTTTTTTTTTTTTGAAGTTTCGTTCTTTTTCAACTTTTTTTCTTTTGTTTTTGTTATTTGTTACTTGGAAATGCAATTCAAAAAACATTTTCATGTGCAGGCGTCGAAGCTGACGGCAACAGCGACAGCAACAGCAACAGCGAAGACGGCGTTTAGACGCTCGACGTCTCCAGACAACGCGTCGTCGGTTTTTGGAGCCTCTTCAGATGCCAGCAAGAGAAACAACAACAAATGTATGCTCACTGTCCACTCTGGTTCTCTCTCACTCTTACTTGTTGCTGCTTGGCGTGAGCAAAGAGATCTATCATCGAGCATCATCGCAGTTTTGCCTTCTCTTCTTCATCTTCTCGTCTTTTTTTTTTCTTGTATTCTTCTTCTGCCTTTGACTAGGTGAGTCAATGCTTTTTATCTCCATTCTCATTCCCATTGTTTTTGTTGGGCACCTAATCGCATTGCCTGTCTTTCTCCTTGCCTTTTGCTGCTGTTATTCGTTTTATGCTTGTTGTTTTTGTTAAGCTTTTTGCCCTGTCGCCTTCGCTCCACTCTACTGTTCGATATCGCACGCGCAAATGATGCTGCCAGGCAGCAAAAACAATAACAACACCAACAAAAGCAACAACTTACTTGCCATAGACACAAAACACATTTTTCATTTATGAATTTGCATACACACGCAGTCGTCACAGCAGCAACAACAACAAACAGCCAAGCAAAAGGCGCACACACACACACACATTCGCACAGAAAGACACAGATACACATGCATATGTATTTCATTCATGAATTCCAGTTGACGACGACAACAACGACAGCGACAGAAGCAGAAGCAGCAGCAGCATCAACAATCGAGGCAGCGCAGCAGCAGCGGCAACAGATTTTTTTTTTGTCTCTGCGCATTTATCGTATAGAAAATTTCGTTTGTCATTTGCAACAAGTGCGGTGCAACTATTGCTGCTGTTGTTGTTGTTGCCATTATAGTGTAGTTTCCATTTTGCTATTTCTGCTGCTGTTGTAATTCTGCATTGTTTTTGTATTTATTGCACGCTCTTCTGTTCTATGCCCTTTTGTCTTTTGAGCTTAGTTAGGGGACAACAGCTCTAGTGGCAGCGATAGCAACAGCGACTGTAATGCACCCACTGTCAAAAGCAACAACAACCACAAATAACACTAAATATATGTATATGCACACACACATACATTGGTACATACAAACACATATAAACATACATATTTTGTGTACATGCATATTGAAAAAATGCATCGCTCTTTGCTCAGACAGCACATTCAACAGTTGATTCTCGATTGTGTACGTAACACACACAGTCATGCTTACAATACATACATACATACATGCATGAGCATGCATATAGTATAAACGTTAAGCGCTAGAACGAGGGGAGGGGCAGCAAAGGCATAACGCTCACACTTTCCCCTCTGTTCATTGCTTGCTCCACAAACAAAAACACACGCACACACACATACATGCACACACAAATCATTCGTTGGCCAGCGCTCAACAAGTTCATGTGACGTTTAGTCGGTCAGTCGTTCAGTTGCTCAGTCGTTTTGTCGCTCAGCCGACAGACGCGCCTGTCGCGACAGCAAAGCAAAAGCAAAAGCACCAAACAACATGTCGGCCGGGCCGAGCCCTAGTGCCAGAATGTCTGGCAGCCACGACTATAGTTCACGTACACAAATATATGTGCATGCACTGAGGGCTACATGCGTGTTTGTGTGTACGACTTGCTGTGTGAGTATATGTGTAAACTGGCAGAGCCAGCGAAATTGTAGCGCAAGTTGGCAGCGGCCGCAACGTGGTTCGCAGTCGTCGCTATCGTTGCTGCTGCTGCTGGTTTGGCGCAAAGCCACAACAGCAGTACAGTGGGGCAACACTTTAAAAAAGTTTTGAAAAGAAAAAGACATCGTTCACTTTTTGTGAAAATAAATAAATTCTAAAATAATTTTTTCACATTTTTTTACTTTAAATGTATAGAAAATAGAAAGAAATACCAATTGGTTAAAACAAGCACATTAAAAAAATGGACTATATTTTTAATAATAAGTAAATAATGTATAGTAATGCTGTGTTAGCATGACATATGCCCCACTGTGCTTACAGTTTGAGTGGCCAGCACACACAGTCTGTCAGTTAGTCAGCTCAGCCTATGAAGCAGCAGTCGGATCGGGCCTGGGCCGTGCCCGGGGGCAGGGCCAGCAATCGTCGTTCGGTTCCGTCCCCTTCTGTCCATTATGTCCGACGGACGCGTCGTCGTCGGTTGTGGCTGAAAATCAACTCCACACCAGCGCACAAAAGCGCCGCGGTCGCAACAGCAAGCACACAACAAGAACGAGTCTCACACACATACAAACATACAAACAACAAAAAAACTCTCATATATTTAACGTACGTACTCAGACATACAAATACATTGATACTGGCACATGCTTACATACACACACATTCATTTTATGTGTTTGTATGAACACATGCATGCATAATACACGGGCGCAGACACCTCGCCGACGATTGTCGTCAGTTTGTCTGCAGTGCTCAGCGCCGCTCTGGTGCTGCTGTTGCTGCTGCCGAGCTGCAAAAGCAACAAAAACAAAGAAGAGAGAGAAAACAAAAAAATAACAAAAGCAACAGAGGCAACAGCAACTGGTTTGGTCTGGCGGCGGCTCTGGGGCCCGCCAAGTGTCTGACTCGTTCACACTCACACACAGATGCATGCACACTTGCTGCGCTGCTGCTGATGAGCTATTAGAACGTACACTTACGTCCAATACACACACACGAACACACCCATACAAACATATAGCGGTATACGGGCGCGCAGACAGAGCGTCGACTGCACTCATACACTCGAGACTGAGAGGCGCGCGCTAGCCTGTTGTTCTTGTTGTTGCCGTCGTTGCCGTCGTTGCGTCGTTCATTCGTTCAGTTCATTTCATTTCGTTTCGTTTCGTTCTCGCGTATGCTCGTCGGTGTATAAATGTGAATGTGTATGTGTGCGAGTGTGAGTGAGCAGCGACAGAAGCAGCGACGACAACCGACAGCGACGACGACGACGACGACGGGCCAGCCAGTCTAGAACGTATCTTTGAAGTAGAACGCAGAAGTCAGAACAATTGTGTTTTGGATTCCTTGCCGTGCGGATGCGGATCGCGTCGCGTAGTCAGAACAGAAAAAAAAAGAACTGAAACGGAAACAGCAACAGCAACAGAAAGAAGATAAATACAAAAAATTATAAAATATAAAACAGCAAAACAGCAAAAGCAACAAGAGGAACAATTTTTCTGTGTGTTTGTGTGCAAATGAATTCAAGCAACAACAAAATATTCTATTAACAATACATCAATTTTTTTTTTGCGTTTTTCGTGTTCTTGTGTTTTCTTATAACTTTTTACATAAATAAATTTATTAACAACAAAAACAACAACAACAAGCAATAGCAGCAGCCAGCGTGAAGAAAATTAAAACAACAAAAACAAAATATACAGAAGAAAAAAACAGTTTTTTTTTTTAAGTTTTTTTTTTTTTGTTGTTGTTGGTGGACAACGTTAACGTGTTTTGTTGTTACGCTCACTTGTCTCAGTGTGTGTTGTTGTGCCAGCGCTGCCAGATCGCGAGTTATGAAAGCGCAAGCGTCGCACGCAAGTAGCAGCAACAGCTACAGCAGCAGCAACAACAGCAACATCGACATCGACATCGACAATAACTGCAACTTTTAAAACAAATATACAAATATATAACACTATATACAAAATAAATTAATTAAGAAAATATATATATAAACTATTTTTGATAAACAAATTAAAGTTATACAAACTAAAGTTATACAAAAATGGATAACAGCGAACAGAGTTCAACAATTAACGGCAACAGCAACAGCAACAGCAACGGCAACAGCAGTGCAGCAGTTGCAGCAGCAGCAGCAATGGCAGCGGCAGCAGCATTAAGCTTTAATCAACAACAACAGCAGCAGCAGCAACACAAGCGACACGCCAAGGAGCCCACAGTAGTAGCAGCAGCAGCAGCAACAACAGCAGCTACTGCAACAGCAACAACAACAACGAGCACAACACCAACGACAGCAGCAGCAGCAGCAGCAACAGTTGGCGAGCGTCAGACGCCGTCGGAGACAACTTGCAACACGAATACAAATGCATGCAGCCCCAAAATGGGATCACGTCGCATCTTTACGCCGCACTTTAAATTGCAGGTGCTCGAATCGTATCGCAACGACAACGATTGCAAGGGCAATCAACGTGCAACAGCTCGCAAGTACAACATTCATCGTCGTCAGATACAGAAATGGTTGCAATGCGAACCAAATTTGCGCTCATCGGTGGCAAATAATCAGCATCAGCAGCAGCAGCAGCAACAACAACAGCAGCATCAGCAACAACACTCGCAGCACCAACATCAGCACCAACACTCGCAGCAACAAACGTTGGCACAGCAGCAACAACAGTCATTGGCCCAGCAGCAACTATCGCAACAGCAACTTACACAGCAGCAACAACTGTCACAGCAACAGCAACTGAAACAACATCAATTTCACAATCTGCCACATCCATTGGCTCATCATGTGCATCATCATCATCATCATCATGCAGCCGCCGCGGCAGCAGCAGCTGCTGCTGCTGCACATGCGCATCATTTGTTGGCAAACGGTTATGGCCATCATCATCATCATCATTTGGCGGGTGCACCGCCACCGCCACCGCCACCACATGGACATTTGCATGTGCCGGTGGCATTGCCAGTGCCACTGTCCCTGCCACCAGTCAGCAACATGCCGCAGCAACAGCAACAGCAGCAACACCAACAGCAGCAGCAGCAACAGTTGCCAGCGCAGTCGCAG
Source organism: Drosophila cardini (assembly GCA_018903735.1). NCBI lineage: Eukaryota > Metazoa > Arthropoda > Insecta > Diptera > Drosophilidae > Drosophila > Drosophila cardini. Next base: position 132,341 of record JAEIGM010000016.1, read on the forward strand.
TCAAATGGTACGACAGCAACAGTTGCTGAGACAGCAGCAGCAAAAATTGCTGCCGTTGTGGCAGCAGTTGCCATTGCCAGCAACAACGGTAGCAGCAACAATCACAGCAGCAACAATCACAAGCACAGCAACAGCAGCAGCTGCAGCAGCGGCGTTGCAACAACAGTCAGTGCCACAGCGTTGCCATATAGCTCAAATTCACAGCAGCAACAACAACCACAACAAGTGCCAAACAACACCTCCAACAGCAGCAATTGCAACAGCAACAGCAGCAACATTCCTCAGCCATCGCTAGCCTATGCAGCCTATCATCACTTACCTACCGCCTACTTGCCACAGCCACAGCCACTTGCCACACCGGCGCCCATGGATTTGTCCCTCAGCAGCGCAGCACGACGACAGCGCGAGCAACAGCAACAACAGCAGCAGCAACAGTTGCCCAAGTCAAGTGTCTGTGTGGATTTGAGTTGCCGCAAGCGTGTTGCCGCCTTTGAGGCAGCAACAGTTGGTGGCAGACCGGCGGATAAGATGAGCAAACTGGAAGCCATCAAATGTGAGCCCAACGACAATGAAAACGACGACGTGGACATCGATGTCGATGTGGAGACGGAGGCTGAAGTGGAAACGGTGCCAGAGGCAGGCGTAGGATCGGCTGGTGCGGAAGCGGAAACGGTTGAATTGCCAGCGAAGCAGGTGAAACTCTTTAAGCCATATCTGCTCGATGAGGTCAAGGATGTGCCCGTGGAGCAGCAGCAGCAGCAGCAGCAGCAGCAGCAGCGACAGGAGGAGGAAGAGGAAGAGACGACAGTGGAGCAGGAAACGGAGGAGTTGCAGGTGGAGGTCGTGTCAAGAACGAGGCATGAACTGGAGGCTGAAGAAGATTCCGAGCTGGAACTGCAGATGCACGAGGATGAGGATGAACGTGATGCGGATGCCGATGATGAGGAACATGCCACACTCAATGGTAACGGTAATTGTAATCATTTGGCTAACAGCAATGGTTTGGGCCTGGCTAACACCAACGGTGGCAAGAAGAAGAAACGCATTGTGACCAAACAAAGGGAGCCAATCATATGGAGCAATCATCCATTTGCTAGCAATACTGCCACTTGCTTTCAATCACCGCCATTGCTGATGCAGTTCCCCGGCGCTGGAGTTGCCACACTGCCGGCATTTCCCGCCGGGAGTCCTCAGCATCAGTTTCATGGCGGCAACAGCAACAGCAGCATCAGCTCCTGCAGCAGCAGCAGCAGCAGCAGCAGCAGCAGCAGTTCAAGCAGCTCCAGCTGTAGCTCCATCAGCAGCTGCAACTCGAAACCATCAACGCCACAAAGTGTGCTCAGTCCATTCTCAGCGCCATCATTGTCACCCACCGGCTTCTGTTGCCCCAAAGGATCCCCCGTCTCTGGTTATGAGAGCAGCTCATCCACATATAGCGACAGTCCCAGCAATGCCAGCTCCCAATCCAATCATGGCTACAGTCTCAATCTGCAGTTGCATGCCGCCGTCTACAACGACAACTTGATAAGCATTATGCAGCAGCAGCAACAGCAGCAGCAACATCAGCAGCAGCAGCAGCAGCAGCAGCAGCAACATCAACTACAGCAGCAACAGTTGCTGCAACGTTGGTTGGATCAGGAGGCGCTGGCCGCCTTGGGTGTGGCACGTTTAACAACGCCGCCGGCAACAGTTATTGCTGCACCAGCAGCAACAGCAATTGCTGTCACGGCAGCAACAGCAGCAGCAACAACGCCAAGCAACAGTTCCAGGGCGGCGCCCATAACGCTGCTGGCATAAGAGCAGCAGACAGAAAGAGACAGAGAGAGAAGTGAGACAGAAAGAGACAAAGAGCGAGAGAGAGAGAGAGAGAGAGAGAGAGAGAGAGAGAGAGGGCGAGAGCAAGCGAGCGAGAGAGAACTATAAAGCGTTGTGCACAACAGCAACAGTTGCTGACAAAATACAATCCCACCAAGCAGGGGGCGTGGCCATGGGCCTGGTCCTTGGCCTTGTAAGTTAATTATATTAAAAAAAAAAAACAAAAAACAAAAAAAATTGTTTTAAAGAGTCGCCAAGTTTTTTTTTTTTTAATTGTTTTAATTGTTAAATTAAATTTAAAAATTAATTAAAACTAAGCCAACATTTCAAAATACTTCCAAAAAAACTAAAACTAAAACACATATCAGCCAACTCCCCCACACACACACACACACACACACACATTAATTAGGCTAAGTAAATTGTCATAATTATAATAAATAAAAAAAAACTAAGTTTAATTTATTTTTAAGCATTCGTTTGATTAATTACTTAATTCAATTTTCTATAAATTTTTTTTTTTTTTTTTTGCCTTAATTTTAGCAACAAATTAGCTTTAAGCCGCACGCAAATTACATTTAAGTTGAACAATTTTTTTTTTTTGCAATTATTTTTTAAACTTAATTTTAATTAAAAACTTATTTAATGCAAAAACATTTTTTTTTTTTTTATAAGTTTAACCGTTTTGTGTAAATAACTAATTCTAATGTGTATAAAAAACAATAAGAAAAATAACTATTATAATTGAAATCAAGCAGAAAATTTAATTTGCAAAAAGAATTTTTACGCTAAATTAAAAAAAAAAAAAAAAAAAAAAAAAAAAATTGAAAAACAAAAAAAATACTGAACATGAAATTGAAACGATTGTAAGAGAAAGCTTTAAAAACAACACACACACACACACTCACACACACACACAAACACACACATATGAATTTTGTTGTCATGGCTATATAGAAATTGGGGCGTGGCCAGCCCACTCAATTGAGTTAACAAACAAAATACGGGAACTAATCAAATGTGTAATTCTTTTAACATAGTTTAATAAATATTTACAGTTAAATAACTGATAGACATGTAAGAAGAAGAAGAAGAAGAAGAAGTTTTTTGACGTTGAAGAGAATGATATATATATATATATATATACATATAGTATATTGACTAAATACATATTTTTTTTTTTTTGTTTTTGGGAAATTGAAAATTCTTGTGATATGACAAACAAAATTGAATAAATTGTTAAAAACTGCTGATAAATCAAATAAAGAATTATATAGTTATTAAAATATCGAACTATATCGAAACTTTATACATATATACACACAAAACTGAAACAACAACAATTACATACATACACACATACATATATATATATATATATTTAGCTATAGATTTTAACAATATACATATATACAATATATTTATATACAACAACAAATGGTTTTTTTCGTGCAAACAAATCTTTAAAAATATATATATCTATATATCTATATCTATATATTTAAAAAAAAAACAGTATTTTTACAAAAAGTTGAAAAAGTTTGAAAACAATACAAAAACTGAACAAGAAATAAAAAAAAATTTATTCAAATAACAAAAAAAAAACGTACAAAAAATTTTGTTATTTTTTATCTTGCGATTTCTAGAGGGGAAGGTAGTGACGACATGGAATTCTGGAAGAAACTTCCAAAGCTATTCAAATTTTGATTCATTTCCTTTAGAATTTTAATTCGATTTGCAGCTAAAACTGATTTCTATATGTCTATATGTTCGCCATTTTGTTTTGGTTCTTTTACTATTTTTAGACCCTGTACTCTAAATAAGAGTAGAGGGGTCTATTAAGTTTGTCAGAAGCAAAATGTGCGAAACAGGTAGCAGGAGGCGTTGCCGAACCCATAAAGTATATATATTCTTGATCAGCAGCAATAGCCGAGTCGATATAGCGATGTCCGTCTGTTCGTCCGTCCGTCTTTATGTCAGGTAGGTCACGTTTATTTCAATTTGTTGCCACGCCCCTTACGGCCCCTGCAAATTGTAAGAAACTATGTTCACCTCACCAAAAACTATGTTTACATCGACATAAGTTGAAAACGACTGAAGCTATCGAAACCAAACTCACACAATATGTGTATGGTACCATTATAACTATCCCCACCAACTTTGGCTCGGATTAGAAAACTATATCTCATAGCTCCCATAGGACAAATCAGTTAAAGATTGGCGATTTGTATAGTAAAATGAGCACTAGAATGAGTACGAGGTCTTTTACAGTCGGCTCGCTCGACTCTAGCCTTTCTAACTTGTTTTTTTTTTTTGCTTTTAGTTGTGTTTTTTCTTTGTCTGTTTAATCACTTGGCAATTGTTCACAGATTTATTCGTTTTGGCCCTTATGCAATTGAGAATCTGCTGATCAACGGCGATCACGCTACTCAAACGGGTATTATGTGATCACTTGATCTATATATACATATATATTTATATATATATATATATATATATATATATATATATATATATATATATATATAAATCGCTTAAAAAAAAACTGTTACAGGTACGCCAAGTGCTCTTAAGTAGAAAAAATTGATGTTTTAAACAGATAATTTTTACCAAGTATACGCACAGTACACCCAAGACTTCACTTGATCTAGTTTTTTACAGATTTACATATATATTATTTATAGATGTTACTAACTTCTATGTCCCAAAATTAACCCTAGAACTACATTATTAATCGTTTTGTTTAATACAATTTAATCTCAATAAATCTTCAAAATTATTATATTTAAATCGATCTTCTGATTTCTTCACCTATTTTATGCTTTATACTATTTCGTTTTGAGCCCTCAATTGACCGCTCAAATTTGACGTTCATATAATCAAAAGAACCTTTTTTATACAGCATAAAAAAAGGTCATCTTCGACTCACCGAAGATTAAATACCCTTGCAGTCTAGCATATTGCGTTAATTTAGTTCCAATTACCAATTGTTCCTATGGATGTTCTATGGTATAGTAGTCCTATGTTCCTATGGCAGCTATATGATATAGTGGTCTGATCTGGATGAAATTTCACAAGGGATTTGGTACAAAATTCATACAGGCTCAACTTGGTTTAGATAGCTAAAAAAAAAAGAATTTGTTTTGAACCGATTGTTCCTATGGGAGCTATATGATATAGTCATCCGATCTGGTCGTTCACCAGGATAACTTTAAAACTAAGCGACTACTTCGCACACTTACACTTGGACAGACAGATATGGCTTTATGGACTCGACTGTTGATGCTGATCAAGAATATATATGTTTCATGAAGTCTGACACGACTCCTTCACAGCGTTACAAACTTCGTGACAAAAACATAATGCCTCTGCAAGGGTATACAAATCTGCTCCGCTTTTCAATCCCGGAAAACTCTATGTTATATACATAGTATACGCTAGTAGATCGCTTCTGGGCTTTTCTACCGATTTCTTGTTTACGGATTTGCGCTCAGCTAAAGCTTGCAACTTGTCAAGATCATTGCTATATCCATGGGGATATATGTCAGGCAGGCAGGTCTCTTTAGCTTTGATCTTTCTTCTACTTTTTTTCGGGAGGGGCGTTTTTCTTTTCTTTAATTTTCTACCGATCTTTTGTGATCTTATCTGATCTTTGTTGAGTTTTCCGTTGAGTTTCTTTGCATTGGCATTTTGCTGATCTTGTGATCGTTGACAACATTGCGTGTGTCATTTTGGCCAGCTCATCACATGGCTAAAAGAGAGTGAGTGTGTGTGTGTGTGTGTGTGTGTGTGTGTGTGTATGATTAGTTTTTGCTTTAGAGTATATTTATGTTCGGTTTCTGGCCAATTCGTTTTTAGCTCTTTTGGTTCAATCTTTCAGTTTTGCTATGACTAAGCCTAAGCTAAATTCTATATTGTATTTGTATTTTTAAAACATTTATAAATAAAGTGCTCTCGTTTGCCAATGTGTGCGCCAATCACGAGCCACAGAGCCGCCAACAACGACGACGACGCTGACTGCGCTGCCACAAAACGGCAGAGACGCAAACGTCAATTGGCAACGCGGCAGTCAGTCTACATTACATGATGGCAGTATATATATATATATACATAGGTATATGTGTGTGTGTGTGTGTGTGTGTGTGTGTGTGTGTGTGCTTTGTGTTGCCAAAGAATGTCTTTTTGCTGTGCAAGAAGTTGGCCAAAACGGCAGCAACAAAACGCCCTACGTGCCAGAGTCTCAGGCCAAAAACGTTGGCAATACACAGTAGGAACGACTTAAAAATACCCGTTACTCCATTGAAATACATATTAAATTTCTATTTAGTTTTATTAAAAACTACTGCATAACCCTAGGCGCTGAAGCTGATTTTAAAACTAAAACAGTTATATCTTTTTTATAATTAAGTGATTTTATGCTGCAATGTTGGAGCTTTAAGTCTTTAGAGGCGTTAAAGAGGCGTGGCAAGTATTCGACCTTAACAACTTAAAGGTGTTTCATACAGTGTAAAATCAGCAACATACCTCTTTAATTGGCACTTAATGGGCGTGCATACTGACACACACACACACACACACACACACACACACACACACACACACACACACACACACACACACACACACACACACACACACACACACACACACACACACACCTTTTCACCTGTGCAGCTTGCGCTATTAAAACTCTGGGCAGCATCCAAATTTCAGCTATTTTCATAGAAAACACCCTCAGTTCCCACCTCGCCAGCCCCTCAGCTGCACCTACAGACCCCCCATCCAACCCCACTCACCCCTTCCCTATCATACTTTGCACCCCTGTTGCAATTTTTCATTTGAATTTTTGTTGTTTTTTGTTGTTTTTTTTTGGTTTTTTTGGGTTGTTGCTGTGCCAGAATTTTTGTTCATTTTGATTTTCGTTGGTTGCCACGTGACAAGAAGACACTTGCAACCACCCTAAGCGTTATTATCGAGCAGAGTGCACGGTATGGCGTTGCCACAGAACGGTACCATCATTACACCTTACATTCTCTCAGCTGATCATGTCCGATCATGTCCGATCATGTGTGCATGTGCATTTGCCAGAATTTAGTTTTTATATCATCATCAATTTTTTTTGTTGCTTTTGCTTTTGGTTTTGGTTTTTATACCCGTTACTCGTAGAGTAAAAGGGTATATTGTATTCGTTGCAATGTATGTAACAGGGAGAAGGAGACATGGCAGACCCCATAAAGTATATATATTCTTGATCAGCATGACAAGCCGAGTCGATATAGCCATGTCCGTCTGTCCGTCTGTCCGTCTGTCCGTCTGTCCGTCCGTCCGTCCGTCCGTCTGTCCGTCTGTCCGTCTGTGTGAACAAAAGGATCTCAGAGACTATAAGAGCTAGAAAGGCCCGAGTGGTCGCAAACGAAAGATAAAATGCCCAAGCAGTACAAGTTTGCTTTTGTTTTTTGACACGCCCACTTTAGGGCGTTCTATGTGCATACAAAGGTAAAAACAGGTAAAAATAGCATGTTTTAGTATAGAAAACTTTTTTGTTAGTAATGCTATCTAAACCAAATTGACACAGAAAGTACACGTCTAGGGATTACGTATACTGACCAAGTTTGATCCAAATCGGACAACTATATCATATAGCTCCCATAGGGACAATCGGTCAAAAATACGCTCCAAATATGAATTTATATGAATAACTTTTGCGTTGGCCAACCAATCAAAGTGAAACTTACACAGAATATATCTGTCAATAATATAAACATATTGACTAAGTTTGATCCAAATCGGACAACTATATCATATAGCTCCCATAGGGACAATCGGTCAAAAATACGCTCCAAATATGAATTTATATGAATAACTTTTGCGTTGGCCAACCAATCGAAGTGAAACTTACACAGAATATATCTGTCAATAATATAAACATATTGACTAAGTTTCATCCAAATCGGACGACTATATCGTATAGCTCCCATAGGGACGATCGGTCAAAAATACGCTGTAAATATGATTTTGTATGAAAATTTTCTGCGTTTCTCAAGTCATCTGAATTAAAATCAATAGGGTCGATTACCTAACCGATTGTAATATTATTAATATTATTAATAATATATTATATTGTTAATAATATAATTAAACTGAGTAACGGGTATCCTAAAGTCGCGAGGCGACTATAGCATTCTTTCTTGTTTTTTTTTAATGTCTGATTTGACATCTAACGCCAATTACAAAGTTAACAGTTTGCTAGGGGCGGTGTAGGGTGTAGGGAGAGGGGGTGTATGTGTGTTTGGCTTTTTAGACCCCGTACTCTAAAAAAGAGTATAGGGGTCTATTAGGTTTGTCTAAAGCGAAATGTGCGTAACAGGCAGAAGGAGCCTTTTCCGACCCCATAAAGTATATATATTCTTGATCAGCATCAACAGCCGAGACGATATAGCGATGTCCGTCTGTCCGTCCGTCTGTATGATCACCTAGATCTTTTAAACTACAAGAGCTAGAGCCTCCAAATTTGGAATGAAAGTCCGTCTGCTTCGCGAGCAGATCAAGTTTATTTCAAATCTTTGCCACGCCCCTTACCGCCCCCGCAAATTGTAAAAAACTATTTTCACATCACCATAACTTGAAAACGACTAGAGCTAGGGAGACCAAATTCACACATTATATGTATGGAACCATTATAACTATCCTCACCAAGTTTGGTCTGGATCGGGCAACTATAGCCTATAGCTCCCATAGGACAAATCGTTCGAAAACTACTTATTTGTATGGTAAAACGCGCACTAGAATGAGTACGGGGTCTTTTACAGTCGGCTCGCTCGATTGTAGCCTTTCTTACTTGTTTTTTTTTGTGGGGGTGCATCATCTGGCTACATAACACAGCTGCAGACTGACAAGGCCATAAGTACTGCATATTTACAAAAACTATAAAAAATTTTCATAGAATTTTTTACATATTTATTATAGGTATGTATATACATATATACATAGTATTTGTTACGCGATCATGACCATTGATCTTTAGACTCTTCCTAGAGTGTTAATATATATATATATATATATGCCAGGTATATTTATATTTTATTCACAGATTTTGCTATTTAAAGTTCATCATTTTATGTGTAAATTACAATCCTTTTTTTTCTCTTTTAAGAAATCGAAACTCGAGGGAACTTCATTGGTTAGTGATCGTTTGATTGTATTCCTTACTTCGATCACTTCTTTCTATCTCCTTCTCTTTCTAATGAAGAGTATTGAAAGTAATCTGGATTTGCCTTTATAGGAAACAGCTATTCAAAAAGGAGAATAGTTTCCTTGGGCTATTAGACTATCACTTCATATATTAATAGGTGAAGTCAGAAAGCATTCTTCCAAAACTAGAACAAGTGAGAAAGACTACAGTCGATCAAGCCGACTGTAAAAGACCCCGCACTTATGCTAGTGCCCATTTTCCATACAAACAAGTAATTTTCGACCGATTTGTCCTGAAAGAGCTGTAGTCTATAGTTGTCCGATTCGGACCAAACTTGGTGAGAATAGTTATAATCATGTTATACACATAAAGTGTGTGAGTTTAGTTACGATCGGTCACCTAACACTACAAGTCTTTATACAAAATTTTAAATTTTTGACCGATTTGTCCTATAAAAGCTATAGCCTATAGTTGTCTGATCCGAATCAAACTTGACGGATGGACGGTCATCGCTATATCGACTCAGCTGTTGATGCTGATCAAGAATATATATACTTTATGGGGTCGGCCACGCCTCCTTCTGCCTGTTACGCACATTTCGCTTCTGTTAAGCCTAAAAGACCCCTCCACTCTTTTGTAGAGTACGTGGGGAATATACTCTTACCATAAAAATGAAAAGTTTCCTATTTAAGAAATGATCAGTTCAGAAACTTCTATAAAAAGTAAAATCCTTTCTCCAAAATCGCGTGTGATTCACATATAACTGATATACTTGAACTTTTGACTATCTGGAGTATTGATCACCGGTTGGCAAGTCAAGAAGAATTGTCGTCTAGCTGGTATTTTGGATGATACATTGATCGGCTCATGGTAATTGGCATATGAATCGATTGTTTATTGTGTGCTTTATGGTATAAGTGATGGTTTCCACTTCAAAATGTTTCCCATTGACTGATCAGATATTGTTATAACTATTTGGACAGAGCAAAGTGAATGGATCGATCAATGACCAAATGGACAAATATATGCTCCATCGATGTCTTCCAATATATACTATAATATTTAATACATATCTTTAGGGGTAAAACATGCAGAACTCAATCACATGGATCCATCAATATGTCGGCATCTGAACGGTAAGCGGTTTGTCATCGATCCGATCATATATGGGACTTCATCTTTATATGAGGGGGGTTAGTGGAAAGGGGCGGGGGGGGTGGTATATGAGAACATTTTCCATTTCACACAACGACCTAGATAAATAATAATAATCGAAATTATAATCATAATCGAATTAATCATTCTCAAGTGGCGTTGACTATTTTTAAACTCAGACTAAGTTTTTTTTTTTTTTTGTCTCAAACGTTTTTGACATTTCCAAATCGATGCTCTTCAAATAATTAACAAAAAAAAAAAAAATATATATATATATATATATAAAATGTAGTAAATATAAGACAACGACATCGAAACTGAAACTGGTTGAAATATTGTGTAAGGTCGCCATTATCTTGACAAACGGATAAAAATCGCGAGTGTTCTAATCAATGAACCCAACGGAAAGCCAAACACAAAAAAAAAAAAAAAAAAAACACCTCCGATTGTACAGTTTTTTTGTTGTTATTTTTTTTATTAGTTTATTTTTGTTTTCTTTAGTTCACAAATACCCTAATGGAGGAGTCTTATCAATGAAGAGTTTAAACACACACCCGACATCAGTTGTATATATATATATATCTATATACACATATATATAGTTTGGCAGTTTCTAGAAATAGACTTGTCAACTTCTATGCTATTTTGTGGGCTTAACAAATCTGCCAATTTGAAGTAAAAGTGAAACTTTGAAACACTTTAAGAAAGAATTATTATTAATTTTATTTAAAGAAAGTAACTAACATTAAAGTTAAGAATTAACTATGGAGAGTGGAAATTCTTTTAACAAACTTTCAACAAAATTAAAATAATTTGAGTATAAGTTGTTGTAAATAGAATTTATCTATAAATAAAATTCAATTTAATTTGTTTTCTATAAGTTACAAAATTGAATCATTTAACCGATGCCGATAGGCACTATATAGAAATCAGTTATCCAAAATTTATCTTGTATAAGTATTTCCAGCATATGCATTTAATCGATAACTTTCTAGAGATTGAAGAGCATACAACAAGGTAGCCCTTAGTTGGTTGTTATCGGTATAAAACCGATTGATATTATATAGAATTATTTTAAAAGTAATACAAAAATATTGAAAATTCGAAAAACGTCTCAATTAGCTATATCATATCGATATCTTTCCCAAAGATTATCGATAAATGCAAAAAACCCGTTTTATATATAACGTATATAACTGATTGATTTTATATAGAATTATTTTTGAAGGAACACAAAACTGCAATATTCAAAAATCGTCACAATCAACTTTATCATTATCGATAACTTTTTTTAGGTTAATCGATAAATGAAAATCAAAACAGTTTCGTTCTTCTCTTCAGAAAACCGATTGATACTGTATAGAAAATCATTATCTCAATTAGAAATATGCAATCGATAACTTTAGTTGTCATGCTGTCTTCTTTGTTATCGATTTACAATCGATCGATTAGTTGATAACACAAATGTGTTTTTAACAGTTCTAAAACGTAGGGAATTCAATATTTTCTATAGTCCCATTTGAAAAACTCATGTCTTGTTTAAATTGATAACCGTTTATGGGTTATTTTTTGATACGATATGATATACATAGGTTTGTGTACCGATCTTGTTGGTGGGTCGACTTCCTGGGTCCGTCGTCGTACCGCCCGGAGTTGAGTTGAGTGGGCGAGAGGAAGGTGAGGGGCTTATAAATAGCACGAACTACCTGTCGAAGGAATAATGCGAGAATAAATACGATAAAATGATCGATCGAATTGACGTTTAAATCTTTTAAGTTTTTTAAGTATTCTATTTATATTTTTTTCCACTTTATTTTCCATTATTTCTTCTGCTGGAAACAACATGCGTTACGTATAAATGCTAAAACAAGCTACTCGTATAGAAGTATATACTATATAGTGTATATATATATAAATATTGCATAAATATGGTACATCGATCAGTATGTAGACTAATGTCCGTAGTAATTTGTATTGTACAATGAACATTGAACTTAATCAAAGAGCTTTTAATCCAAACTAAGTCATATTTATTAACGATCCGGTTGTCTCTCCAGATCGGCCCTGGGTATTGCCTGAAAAGCGCTTATTGGTTAATTCCAATTGTTTGTCTTCACTTATAGTCAACCGATAAATGCAGAAAATTATCTGGATAGCTTAAATGCTCAGACATCCATTGCAGTTGGGTCTCCTCGTGTAGATCAATACCATGTGTGCGAAATCCGACTAGAATTATTCAAAGAGCAAAAGATATAGAAAATTGATTAATATTGTAATCAGTTATTGATTAATAATCAAATTTAGTGAACTTAACTTTAATTTTTATTCATAATTACAAATTCGATAAGTACGCCATGTGTGAAGATTTGAAAAAATCGATAAATTATCGATTTGCTCTACAAAACTAAAACATAAAACTTGAGTAGGATTCTAAAAGATCAACTTTTTTAAGGCAAATACTTTATTAAATTGAAATTAATCATTGCCTGTTATCGATAATTTATCGAAATTGCGTAAAAATCATCTGATACATATAAAAATGAGCTCAAACCACGATTTTAAGCCGGAGTTTTCTACCGAAATCTATCGGAAGCAATTAAAAATTAGTTCACTAGCTGTTTTAAGCTGGACTTGGTTATCGAAACGTGGCGATTGTTATCAGTTATCGATAACAAGCGAGAAATTTAAGGACTTAATTGAACTACATCTAAGATCTTGGCTTAATCAATACTTAAGTGGTCTTATATCGATAACTTCTCGATAAACTGCAACTCAGCACTTTTGAGGTTAGGTCTGTAGCAAATTGGCGCCCACTTGGCATAATCTTTGGTCTATATATGGCCATATACAAGCTATTCTTACCAACCGATTGCCATATAAATCACGGCTAACATTATCGGGCCATTGGGGCAGAAAGACTTTGAGACCGTAAATCGACAATACTACAACTCACTGTAGACCACATAGACCCCTCCCAAACGCCCCCACACACACACACACATACACAGAGACACACACATGCACACTCCAAAACAAATCTCAAGTGGACGATCATTGAGTTGTGTTTTCATTTCGGGGCGACTTTCGTCATTTATAATTATAGCTGGTCTATTGTAATTATAGATTGGTTCGAAAGTTGAATTGCGCCCAGCATACACACACTCACACACACACACATACACACACCTACACCTACATAGGTAAGTAGCACACATGTATTGTATATCATTCTATATTATATATATATGTATATAAATGTGTATTTGCTCTGATAATGCCTGATTACATAGTACAGTGGGAAGCGAATGTATGTGGACAGCGATAAGATTTGTGCAACGAACTGAGTTCAAGTAGAACGAACGCATACATATTAAATGCACGATGTGAACGATGAACGATGAACGATACGAAATACGCTTCCAATTAATTCCAATTCACATTTGATACGATTTAGTAATTGCCTCCACCCCACCCCATAACGGAACCCATAATTTCCTACTCACGCCCAGTTCAACCCTTTTCCCATACCCCCACGACCGCCTTACTTTTCTCTCTATATCTTTAGATAACTATGGGATTTTTTAAGTTTCATTATAGTCCAAAACTCAGTTAATTCCCAAAGAAAAATAAGCAAAAAAAATACTGGAAAAAATCCCTGAAATTTTCCTAAACTAATTAAACAAAGTTAACAATTAAGTTAATAAAAAAAATTAATTCATTAAAGTTCTGCATTAAATATAAACTGTTAAGAACTAGTTAAAAGAACTTAAGCTTCGCTTAAATATTGCCACTAAATCTCAATTTAAGTTCTATTTTTTAAGTAAAATAATTTATTATGGAGCTTTTAATGAAAAGCTCTTTCAAAGTAACTTTCTTCTCAAAAGTGTTTGTGACTGTAAAACTGTACACAACAAAATTTGCAACGTTCCATAGGAAGTACTGAATTTGCGGTTACTACTTTGAAGATAGTGAAAGCTTAAACAGCCAAAAAGCTCAATGAAAGTGGTCTATAAATAGATTGTGCAGTGAAAAATATGTTAAGCTATGACAGTTATAACAAAGCTTAAAGCTTTTCGAAAAGCACTTTCTTTTATCGACAGGCTTAAAGCTCGCAAGAAAGCTTTTGGCTGGAAATCTAAGGAAGGTCAAAAAAATGTTTTATACTGACTTTCTATGACAACTTGAAAAGCTCGTTATGGAAAAAGCTTTACTTGACGATCATGTTAAAAATTTGCTCGAAATCAATTGAAATTCAATTTAGATGATCACCAATTAGTTGCTTTATAAACAAGACAATTTATCAAACTTTTGGGGGAACGTCTAAGACACAAGTTTTATGATCTCGCCGACACGTGATTAGCAGCAACCACGAAAACAACAAGAACAAGAGCAATAATAATCGTAATAATGACAAAAAAAAAAAAAGAAAAAAAGAAACAACATAGAAAAAATTGTAGCGCCACCCCAAAGCGAAGAATTGTGGAGAAGAATCGGGCCAAACAGTCTGACAATTTATTGATCCCATTTTTATTATCGACAGCGACAACAACTGAGAATCTGAATTGTTGTTGTTGTTGTTGCTGCTGCTGTTGTTGTTGTTGTTGTCGTTGTCGTTGTTCGACTCATTTGTGAAGTGTTGGAGAGACGTATAGCTCATGCCTAAAAATAAACCATTGCAGCGCGAAATGTGTTGTACGTACGCGCATATCTGATAAGAAAGCCAATCATCATAATAATTTAATAGATTGTGCTCTATAAACTAATAAAATCCAACTATATAACATTGATATGCCTACATCCCGCTCACCTTCCCTCCCTCTCACCCCTCTCTCTCTACATTCCTCTATCGCATTCTGCCGCTCTGTCACGTGTGTGGTGAGATTAAGATTAAGACTAAATCGTTGGATCTTGATCTGTTTATTGAACCCAAACAATGAGCTATCAGTTGTGCTCCTTTTATGTGCTATATAGCTATAAGATTTGTTCTATAAATCACCTTAGACATGTATATTAATACTTTTTTAAAATAGTTTTGATCCTAAAATCGATTAGATTGAGTAGTTAAGTAGCCAAATCCTTTCTTCAAATGTCACATAAATTAATATGAACTTAAAGCTTTTTAATAGTGAATAAAGTGCAATATTATCTATCAGTTACTTGATTGTCTAATTCCATTGAGTAACTTTTTTGTCAAAACATTTGAAATACATAAAAAAAAACGAGTGGACTTTAGCTAATAAGAAAGCCGATAAGAAAGATTTACAAAACACTAAAAAAATAGCTTAAAATTTGTTCATTCTATTTTTAACAGGGAGTTAACTCCCTACTAAGATATGAATTATGGTCTACAAACTATTTAAAATACTATATATGCTGTATAATAATAAAAGCTCCTTAGTCTCTTTCCCTCTCTTTTGCAGAGAGCTTTGTCTTCACTATAATAATATATATAATAATCCGTTGTTCTAAACTTAAATTGTAAATAGACCAGCTCCTTAATATCTGCCCTCTCGCTCTCTTATGGATTTAAACATATATTTTTTGCAAATTGTATTCCAAAAAAAACTAGAAAAGCTTTTTGAACGTCTTGTCTCTTTCTCTTTTTACTATCAAATCGTTCTTGTCTTCTTCCTGAGTGCCGTAAACTACACAGAAAAACTGAGTGTGAAAAGCTCCTTACTCCACAGCTCTCTCCTTCGCACTCTAATAAGCTTTCACCATAAGCTTTCAAGTTCCGTTAAAAAATCGGAGTTATCGATTACATATTTTTTTTAAATATAATTAAGCAGATCACTGACTGCTAATCAAATGCTTTTTTTTATTATATTTTTCCCCTTGTTTTCTCCAGCAAATTCTCCTAAACAAAGCTCTTCAATCTCCAGTTCAATTTAGTTTGTTTTGATGGAGCAACAAAGTTGACGAATCCGAAATTGTTGAAGAATTGGCGACAAATGCGAATGGCAACAAAATTGTTGACTTAACGTTTTGTTATTGTTTTTTTTGCGTATCAGACAAGACATAAATAAAACATCATGAGCACAGGAAATGAAAGAGTAGAGTAAGCAAGGGCTGCAAAAGAGAGGTGAAATGGCAATGGATCAAATTCAAGAGAGCATTAATAACATTTAGAGAATTACAATTCATGGAAGCTTTTCTTTTCAGTTTGAGCTGATGAAGGGAAAAGCTCCATAAAAAGCTTTTGCATGATGCACTCTGTTGACTAAGCTCTACCTGCACAAGCTGCGCTTAATTAAGAACAAATTAGAGACCACTCTCTTTCAAACGCCGACTTCGAGCCCCAATACGCTCTTAAAATATTAAAATAGTTTTTAGATTTTAAGAGGATTTGTGTCTGGCACAAATTGAATTCAAAGGACACCAACTTGTTGCTTGTTTTCGCAGCTGCTGCAGCAAAGCCCACCCAAAATGCACATACATACACATGTGCACACACACGCAAAAGAGAGCAAGCAAATGACAGAGTGAAAGAGAGGGAGAGAGAGAGTGGGAACGAGAGAGAAAGGGTCCTGATTGCATTGTTTGTCTGATTGACGAAATGCAAACGAAAATGTGTCGAAATGGGACTAAGCAAACGCAAAGGTGGCAAATGCAACAGCACCAAAATTAACAACACCAACAATGAGGGGCAAAGAGAGTCAGTCAGTGAGACAGCTGCGGCAGCCGAAACTGCTGATCATAAAACTCAAGGCGACGGGGCAACGGAGCAAGTGATAAATACACACACACACACACATCATAAAAAAAACAGAAAAAAAACGCAAAACTGTGAGCATGAGGTGCGATTTCCGACGGCAACGGGCAAACTAAAGATGAGAATGAGACAAAATCTACTACAAAGAGGGAGGGGAAGGAGAGGTGTTGCAGTTGGAGGTGTAAATACAAATAAGCGGAGGTGATATCTCAGAACTTCCTTTTCACACATTCGAGAGTGGCCTACACAAATACAAATACCAATGCAAAAGCAAATAACCGAGAGAGCAAATGAGCGAGTGAGAGAGAGCCTACAGGCCAGAGAGCGTATGCGTGTGCATGCCTATGCGTAACTGTATGCGTGTGTGTGTGTTTGTGCATGTATGTATGTGTGTGTGTGCAAGCATTCAAAAAGCCAAAACGCCGCGACGCCGACGCTGAAGCTGTTGCTGCTTTCCGGTGAACGCCAAATTCGCCGTCAACAGCCGGCGGCAAATCATGAAAGCGCCTGTCTGCTGCTGACGCTGCTGCTTTTGCTGCGCTATCCTCTCCGCCTCCCCTAACAAAACTACCGCTCACGCAATGCATAAGAAACAGAAAAAGTAAAGTAAAGAAAAAAAAAAAAAAAAAACAAAATCCGAAGCAAAGCAAAAATACATATAAAAATAAGGAGACAGCCGCCGATGTTGGGCAGCGACGCAGGCAGCGTTGCGTTTTCTTTATTTTGGACGCGTCTTAGATTCTGTTGCTTATTGGTGCTGTTATTGCTGTTGTTGTTGTTCACGTTACTTGCTTCTTGTTCTTCTCTTTGTTGTTGTTGTTGTTTGATTTCTCGGAATGGCATCTACTTTGAACCGCGCCACGACGACTGCATTGTATATTTGAAATTCATTTCAATTTAAATACAAATTTTCTATGAAAATGCACGCATTGCATGTATACACAGACACACACATACACACCTACATGGACTGCTCGTGTACGTGCGTGCGTGCAAGTGCGTTGAGCCCCCGCATCGCAACGCAACGCAACGCACCGCACCGCACCATTCTGCAGACAGTTGACCACGTTTTGTATGTGATTTGTGGGTGTTTCTGTGGCGGATGCGGATGCAAAAGGCGGCAAACAACAAAACTGTATTTTTCTTTCTTCTTTTTGCTCACAAAAAAAAAAAAAAATCTAGGGGAGGGTGGAGGTAGGCGGAATGGCATAGAAAGGAGGATGGGTGGGGGTGGGCCGCTAAACGGATCACCATTACAGGCAATGTTAGAAGCACATTCTGTGCAAAGTAAAACCCAACTATAAACAACTCATGCTAAAAACGATGAGATGGAGGTGCTGGTGTGTGTAGTATGTAGGGAGGGGGCGTGACACGCATAAACATATACATTGAATGCGTTTCGGTTAATGCATCTTCGACTTGGGGGCGTTGCATACAAGTATACGCACTGATACACACACACACACACACGCATACATATGCATTTACCCGATACACTATATGGTTTATTGGCTTCCCTTATGTTTAATCCACAATTCGATGAAATATTGCAAAAAAAAAAAAATAAAACTAAATAAGTTTTTTAATATTTTTAAAAAACTTTCAAATTTTTTACTATTCAGAAGTGGGAATCATATTGTTTCACGAACCTAAGTTTGTTATGATTTTTTCACGAAGTTTGTAACGCATTGAAGGAGGCATAGACGACCCCATAAAGTATATACCTACATATATTCTTGGTCAGCATCAACAGCCGAATCGGTATAGCCATATCCGTCTGTTTTTTATGCGAATTAGTCTCTCAGTTTAAAAGTTATCTTGATTTAACTTGTTATAGAACAATCAGTTGAACATTTTTTTTTAATTATTATTATTTTTTATCAATATTTTTAATGTATGTTCAAAAAATCTTTATTAAATTTGTTTTATTCTACATTTACTCATTGTAACTTTAAGAATAAAAATATTTAAAAAAAAACATTTCTTTTATAAACATTTTTTTTAGAGTCAAAAAAACTTGACATTTTGTAATTAAAATAAAAAAAATGGGAATGGCAGGTAAATTTTAAAAAATTATGCTTGCTCAGCTCATGAATTGTTTGGATTCTCTGGACTACTTAACAGAAATCAAAATACTAAAAGTTATGATCTATTTTTGAGAAAATAAATGGGGAATAAAAGAGAATTTTGGGTATTAAAATGATACAACAGAAGTTGTTGAAGTTAAGTTGGTAAATACATTATAAATATTCTTAAAAAAAGTATGTTTAATCAAACACAACAGAATATGAGTATTTTTCTGTTATATACTATAATTTATATAAATTGTTTCCTTTAAAATGATGAAAGAATTCATTAAAAACGCTTGACTTTAAATAAGATAATTGTAACAGCTTAAAAATATTACAGAACTAGAGCTACAGTGACTAAATTTACACATGATTTGTACCATTATGACTATAATCAGCAAGTTTGATCCAGATCGGACAACTATATCGTTTAGCGCCCATAGGACAAATCGGTCAAAAATAGGAAATCTGTATGAAGACATGTAGTGTTAATTGATCGATCGCAACCAAACTCACACATTATGTATATCTCATGATTATAACTATCTTTGTCAACTTTGGTTCGGATCGTACAACTATATCGTATAGCTCCCATAGGACAAATCGGCCAAAAATTGGTGATTTGTGTGGAAAACTGCGCACTAAAATAAGTACGAGGTCTTTTTCAGTCGGCACGCTCGATTATAGTCTTTCTTGTTTTGTTTAAAAATTATCAAAATGCTTAGATGAAATGCTAAGATCAAATGCCGATTTTTTGGAATTATAGTTTATGTTGAAACTAATCTATTTTCAATTAAGTATAATTGATAGAGGGGAGTTACGGGGGGGGGTCCAATAAATTGACCTAAACAGGAATTAACTTGTGTGTTTAAATCCCGATTTTTGTGAGCTGAACTGACTGATCCATTGGCCCACTTAAGCCAGTTGTCTTATGGTTAATCTATGTTAGATCTTAAAAACAACAATTGAGTAAAGCTGTGTGTGTGTGTGTGTGTATTGGTGTGCACACACTCAAGGACAACAATTTGCTGCAACTGTCACGTTGCATGACCTTTGGGAAAATACGTGTTGTTCTGGTATCCATGGATAAGAGATTTTTCCATTTCGGTCTGTTTCGAAAGAAACTCTCACCTTTCAAATGGGAAATTCCGAATTGAGATTTTTTCGGGCCAAAAGCATGCAAATAAAAATTTCACACCTACACAGAGCTATATATACACACACACACACACACACACTCACACACACATACATGTACATATATAGATAGATAAAAGTGCATGTGCGGTATTACGGGAAATACCCTATAACAGATGCCAGCCAAAGGTGAGCTGAGCTGAGGTGAGAAGAGATGAGGTGATGGGCGAGTCTCGAGGGTCAAAAGGTGTGTGTAGGGCAATCCAAGGGATCGAGAATCCATGACTGGCTAACCTGAAGGATGCTCTTGTCAATGAACAAAAAGGGAGTGTAACTAGCAGTATCGAAGGACAGTGTCAGTGAGAGAGCGAGCGAGAGAGAGAGAGAAAGAGAGAGAGAGGGAGAGAGAGTGAGTGAGTGTTTTTCTTAAATCCTAGCCGCAGGTATTTAGTTCCGCCTTTTGTCTAACTATGGAATTCCCAATGCTATTATTGCACCTAAGCCACTGCGACACACACACACACACACGCATGCACATACACACCTGTTCTCCCTCTCGCTTGCACTCACTTGTCGCCGGCGCCGCAGGTCAGTTTGGTTTCCAGCCGCGTTTGCAACTTGCCACGAAAATCCACACGCACTTTGATTTGTTCATTGTTGCTGCAGTTTTTCCAGCAAAGAAAAGAAAAATAATGTCTATGCGCTCTCTATGCCTGAATGGTCCAAACAACACACTCACACACACACACACACACACACACACACACACACTCACGCACACACATATGTACATCAACTTGGCCAAAAAGTCTAACAGGCGTTGTAGGCTTCTCTTAGAAATTACAGCTCAGACTGCCTGGGGCTATTGTTCAATAATTTTTATCTTTTTTCACGCCCTGTACATGACCAGTCAAAAGGGTATATTATTGCAACTAGGAGTGCTCAACAGAACTTAGTTAAGTCTAAATTTTGAACCAATTTAGTCATCTTTTGCATAAATAAATAGAGAACTATTATTTTTTACTAAAACTAAAAAAAAACTTAATTAAAAGAAATTTTTTTTCAATTATTTTGTTTACTTTTCTAATAAATAAGTTAACAACTATATTTTACTAATAAGTAAGCTCAAAATTCTTGATTATTTTTAAATTTTCTAAAAATGAACTAAGTAATTAGGTAAGAAAAATAAATATATATATTTTTTTAATTAAAATTCTTTCTTTTTTCTTGACTTTGGTAGTTAAACTTATACTTGGAAAAGCAAATAACTTGAAAAAAAGTATTTTACGGTTTAAAAGTTAACGAAATTTTGCTACTTCTGATATCAAAATTTGTACTATCAACTTTAGCTCCGAAATCCGAGCTACTAAATTTCTTAACAATCGTCTATCAAGAAAATATTTAAATCTAAATTTTGTTCAAAAAATTTAATACAGGAAAAATCGAAATTCGTATGAACGTCTTGTATATGTAACAAATAAGTTAGTCTAATATCATTAAATCGGTTAAGATTATATATTATATTTTTTGTATATATAACAAATAGTTCAGTCAAATTTATGATCAAATCGATTACTGAAATCAAAATTTAAAGTGTCAAAAAACTTCTTAGATTTTTGAAAGTCTTTAAATAAGTTTTACAGGGTCTCTTTGAGTCGATTTCTCTACCAAAAACATCCATATCGTTGCTGTTGCTGTGCCGCGACATTGATGAATTGAAGAATGATTGGCATTGCCGTAGGGTCTCTCGTACTCCTACTCGAACACGGACTTGAGCTCGACCTTTTTTCATTATAAGCATTTTTTTTTCTTCCTGTTTTTGTTGTTTTGTTTTTCTCTTTTGACCGTTTCAATAGAAAAATTTGTTAGACGTTTCGGCCAGACTGACTGGCACCTTTTTTGGCCAACAGCAACAGAGACAGACCAAGAGCGAAATAGGGAGAGCAACTAGGAGGGAGAGAGAGAGAGAGAGAGAGAGAGAGAGGGACAGGGAGAGATTACTGTTTGCCCCATTTGGTTGAGTGGACGCTGCGGTAATTGATAGCCGGAAAATCCCTTTTCCGAGTCCATTTGTCGAGTGTCTATAGAAATTCTCGATCTCTATACATTTCAGATTCTTCTTTTTTCTCCATTTTTTTGGTGTTTTTTCACTTCATTTTAGTTTAGTGAATAGACGTAGGGCGTTACTCACCTGCTTTGCGCACAGGTGTTGATAATTCGGCCATGAGATCGCTTAGATTCTTCTTTTGTCCGCTTTCGCTTAAAGGTGAAATTAGTTTTTGCATGTACGTGAAATCCTATTGAGAGAGCGTGTAAAAAATTAACTTAATTACAATATATTGAATACAAATAGAATACATTTTCTCTAGTGTTAATTACTAGATAAAACACATTACAATTTCACACTCAAACAATCATTTTTTTCAAATATTATTCCAATCAATTTATGTTAATTATCTAAAGATTTCAGAAATACAAATACAAATACTAATTTGACTTTAGAATCGGAGGAACTATAAGTACAGTTATGCTAAGCTTGTAACTAAAGCTCCTATATTAGTGTAAAGTGAGGTTAGTGCAAACAGAGTTGCCACCCGCTATGTATTTTAAAGTAATCTTGACATATTTTTATAGTAATTCAAAAATTAGCTTCTGATTTGATTTTAGAATCGCTTTAATCTATATTTACTTAAGTCTGATGTGTCACCTTAAGTCAACGTTGCCACCTTTCATTAATAATTTGTTTAGAATAAATTTAATCAAGATTTTAGTTTCTTTGGCAAGCTATAATTAGGAAAAAAGGAAAAAGGTTTACGTAAAACCCTTCATTCTGTGCTACCAGATGGTAAAAAGTCTTAAGTGTGGAGTTCAGTCTGTTCAAACTGCTAAAATAGCTTTAAAATAGCCAAAATGCCAGCACTGATTTGACATTATGTATAGAAAAACTTACATCATCGTTGTAGAAACGCACGGGAATGTTTTTAAAAGACTCCTGATCGCTGTAGGGCTCCATCAGACGTCTGTTGACAGCCCAAAACTGATCAAACTTCTCATTGATCAGCCCCAACCAAAGCTGATTGTGATCCTTCTTTTGCATGGCGGATATTACTAGACCACGATGCTTAAGCACATCGGCCTCCTTCAGGCAGGACAAGAAGTGCGATTCCAACAGTTCTCTAAAAAAAATAACATTATTATTTCAATATCATAAACTAAAATAATAAACAAGTAAGCGATTATAAGTTATATCCCTGCAGAGGGCATTATATGGCTAATTGATTATAATTCATATATTAAAAGTGATCTGGACAAATATTGGATTGCCTGATCGTTAAATGGGTTTACTATATAACATATAGCTAATCGGAAGATTTAGGGATTTTAGATAACATTTTATATGAAATATTTATAGTAACTTCTCTAGTGACGTCTCATACATGCTGACCAATTTAGTTTAAGATCAGACAACCTAACTGATTACCATATCGAATCAGTCTGCAAGGGTATCAAATCTTCGGTACTCCGAAGTAAAATCTTCTTTTTTCTATATACTTTGTGTTTAGTTTGACGAGCGTGTCTTCGGGAAATTTGGAAAAGTGTATGGTTATACACCAGGGCGTGCTGTCCTCATCCGGATGCAGCAGGTCGTAGAGCACACCTGAAACGAAAGGCAAAACACTTAGTTACAATTGGAAAAATTTGTTTTTATTGCAAATTCACTCACCAATTGGATAGTGAAGCCTCAAAGGAGTTCCATTGAAATCGAACCAGACGGCACTCTCTTGGTGCTCAGCAGCAATGTAGCGGGTAAAATATTTTCTCACCTGTTATTTGGGTGTTAAACAATTACATTTCCATAATAATTTGTTTTATAGTTTTGCCGTTTCTTTACCTTGTCCGTGACCAGTGGCAAGTAGCTGAGACGGGAGACCATTAAATAAAAGGGTTCTGGCTTGATGCCTACTATTTCATCGCTGTCTGCTTGAAAGCAAATGCCAATTTGTCCTTCCCATATCATGCGAAGCACCTCCCGATCGTGTGCCATTGTTTATCTCTTTTGTTTTTGCACACTAATTTTATATACACTTTTTATTTTGCAGGTTTCTTCGTATGTTATTGTTTTGTCCATTCACAGCGAAACCATTGTGTGAAAGTGGTTGGCAACGCTGAATTGCGCGATATATCGATATAATTGCGCACCAAAAATAATTCACAATAGTCAAGATTGACTATCGCAGGTACGGAAGCAGCTGATTACAATGGGCGGCAAATAAATTCAATTTAAATATGAAACTACCAAACAACAAGTATTGTATAATTAACTTAAAAATAGTTAAATAAAATTAAATCTAATTGATGAAACTTTCAGTTGCAGCATTGAATTGAATTGCAGTCGATATGTGTCATAAGGTATATTGTTATCGATCGTGGCATTCGATTGCTGCTTGACAGCCCTGGCAGTTGTGCATAATTCGATTTCGATTGCAGTATATTAAATGCAGCTCTGAAAGCGCATAAATAAATAAAGTTGCTCGAATTTTAGGCCTGCGGTTGGCTGCGTTTATTTTTGTTGCGGTCAAATGTAAATATGAAGTGTGAATCTCTTGTTGCAGTTAATCAACAAACACCAATTGTTTTAAATATATATGAAAACTGATGATAGATCGCGTTTGTAAGTGTGTGTGATTTATTTTTGTTGGCCAAATTGAATAGCAAATAACAACAGAAGCATCGGCAACGGCAAACGGGGCTCAACAGAATGGATGTTGAAATACCTGTTTTGGCTGGATATCTTAATGTTCCAACACAAACTGGATTTTCGCTAAATCGTATCTCGAAAAAGGTAAGAAAAGAGCCTGGCCACAGATCTAACATATTCCGACATTTTTTTCATATGCCCCACACACCTACTCTTTGGCAAAAAAAACTTTAAAATGCATTGCATAAAAAATGCCAACAAATGATTTGAGATGCATGATTTCAATATTTTGGCAAATGCGTATTAAAAACAGGACACTGCCATGTGTAAGTGCATGTATGTGTGAGTGAGTGCGTGTGTATCTGAGTGTGGTCTGCATATGTATGCGTGTGTTTGTCTAGATATCTCCATCTGCATACTTGTTGCATACAAATGAGTAGCATAAGGTGGAAGAAAGAGAGAGAGAGAAAGAGAGACACATGCCAAACGGCGAGCCGAACATATTTTCGATTTGCGTGTGCGCGCCTGAGACACACATACAACTACATATGCATATTTGCCTGCCTATATGTGCGTGTGTATAAATACATATATGTGTTTATGTACATATGTATGTATGCTCACAATGACGGCTGTTTGGGGGGATTCATACATGTTTCATCGTGTCGCGTTTTATATACACTTATTCCCATATGACAGGAAATGTGGATTGAAGACCCAATATGCCATATGTACAATACATATGTATGTATTAGGGTCGGGCACTCTACATACTCACCTCACACACACGTAAATACAGAGAATACATATGTAAATGTATATGTAAGTGTTTGTGTGTATTGATTGTTATGTAAGTAACGTTCGAAATTCCGTTGAAAATTTGATTAGCACAACATTAAAATTTGGTTACTTACAAAGCAATCGAATCATTTACGAGATGTGCTCGAAATGTTGCCAATATTTTAAGTCTCTTATAAGTATATGAGTATTTCCCCATTTTTAAGAAACTTGGTTAACAATTTTAAAACAAAACTTTAAAAGTTATAAATTTGGCTTTTATAAATGTTCGTAATATTCTACGGTATTAAAAAATTCATATAAAATTTATTTAATTATTTTTAAGACAGTTTTGAAGTATTTGTATTTAATATAATACAATCTGTTGACGAAATAAACAATTTTCTTTTGAAGAATAAAAATAAGTATTAGTTAAATTAATTATTTCTTAATGTTTACATTTTCCTTTGTAGAAATCATGCAGCCGTTACTGTCTGCTGTTTAAGGCCAGTCGCCATGGGATTGCACGTTTGGAGATATGCGAAAATAAGGATGATAAGAATCCAAAAATCTTCACACTCGAAAACTGTGTTAAGATCACACAGGAACCGCCGCCAGCGAATCTTATACAGATCGTCAAACGAAATGGTCAACTCACCCTAAATACGAATAGCGATGAGGAGCTCAAGGATTGGGTGACTGCCCTACAAATGGTCGCATTCTGTGACATAAGCGGCATTCATGCCGCCCACGGTGCCATCGAGGAGGATAACGATCTATATTGTAGCTCATTTGTAAGTATTGACGATCGGGATAAGAAATTTGTATAGGAAATCGCTTGGAAAACAGTTTTAACTCTTATTTATTTGAGTTTAAATAGGATTAATACATCGAGAACTTAATATGAAGAAGTCATTGGGGATTTTTAGAATGAAGGATGAAACAAAAAAAGACATTATTAAGTAATTTAGTTTTTAACGATCTTGCTGAAAATTTTATTCTGATATTTTTTATATAAAACTTTTCTCTAAAATTCTAAATTGTTTCCCGCTTAGTTTAGTATTAAAAATGAGATACAAATTGCATTAGAGTGTGTAAAAAATAATAATAGCTAAAAATGGCGATCATTTGGCAGTCATGCGTTGCCCACAGCAGACAATATCCGGATCACTGGCGGGTTTAATGCGTTGGCCGTAGGGAAAGCCAGAATTTTGAAGATATTCCAAGTAGTCCAGAAAGTCATCAAAGCCGACAAATCGAAATCGATTGCATGAC
The DNA here is from genome assembly GCA_018903735.1 of Drosophila cardini. Lineage (NCBI taxonomy): Eukaryota > Metazoa > Arthropoda > Insecta > Diptera > Drosophilidae > Drosophila > Drosophila cardini. The sequence continues at coordinate 159,172 of JAEIGM010000016.1, forward strand.
TGGCCATGATGATATTTGCAGGCAGGATCATAGATCCAATGACGTCTATGATTATAGATAGCACCTATATATCTATCCGGGTTGCTAAGCCTAACAAAATGCGGGAAAAAAGATTCGAAATATAACAAGAAAGAAAAGTACAGTCGAGCACGCCCGACCGTAGAATACTCTCTGCATTTTATTCCCGATCATTTTAATAAAGCCGGTATCCGAGAATATCAATTGATACTTGCAACAAAACACGTTGAAACAAAAACATATGTTTGTATGTATACACACACATATACATTTGACATTAAAAGTATGCACGCACATATGTATTTGTGTATATGTTATACATACACAATTGCTCGGCACAGCCAGCATTCGCGAGCAGCGCTGTCGCTAAGCTACGCAAGCAGCGAAAACGTTCGCTCACATGATTGTATGTTTCTATCTCGCTCGCACACATGCATTGATATTGTGTTCAATTATCAACTTTCTTACATGTCTAGCTCTTTTGTTTATTGTCCGATTTAGATGCAACTTTCAGGATAGTTTAATATATTTTGTCTTCAAACGAATGTGAAATAACAATACTGTACGATAAGAACATATGCCTTAAAATCGGCATTGAAGTTTGCAAATTATTTTATTTCTTGTGAGAAAAGGGGGGCGTGGCAGTCCAAAATTTTTGATGACAATACAATTATGCCGTCTCTAGGAACCTGCGTACCAAAATGGGTGTTCCTAGGTGCCATAGTTACTGAGATATTCGCCTAAAACATCATTTTTTTACGAGGTGTTTCTAGTTTTTTGCTCATTGTGGGCGAACGGGGCGTGGCATCGAAAAAAAAAAAGATTCTTGTATTGACTGACTTAATATCGAGTCGATAGAGACCAAATTCAAACTTGTAGCTCTTACCATCTCTGAAATCTGTTTGTTCATACGGACAGACGGACAGACAGACGGACAGACAGACGGACAGACAGACGGACAGACAGACGGACAGACGGACAGACGGACATGGCTATATCGACTCGGCTTGTGATGCTGATCAAGAATATATATACTTTATGGGGTCTGCCACGCCTCCTTCTGCCTGTTACATACTTTTTTTTTTTGCACAAACCCAATATACTCTCTCTTGCAGAGAGTATAAAAATATAATAGATTAATGAATTATACTTACGCTATATCCAGATTTTCGTTAAGATGTCGCTGTATTTCGGCGCAATCAATAATATAGTTAAAAGCTTCGCAACTGTGCACATGTTTATTGAGAGTGACCAGGAAGATATAGGGCATCAGATCAAAGTGTATAAGCTTCGCTAGATTTGCGGCATAACATCTACGTGATGGAAAATCATAATCCAGCCACAGGACTAACGTGTACAGGGTCTAAAAAAGTTAAATATAGTGAAAAAATTAATGTTTGAATATTCATTGGTTTAACCCACTTCGATTTCCGTATTGACCGCCAATCGATCCAATTTGAAGAGAGAATAAACCTTTTCATAGCAAAGATTCGCAAACTCTAGACTGGCTGCAAATGGCAACCAAATGCGTCCCAAGTGTGGTGATAACTGTTTCTCCAATAGGCCGCAAACCTTTTTAGCTCCCAAGTAAATTCCAAAGATTTTATCCACCGATTTGAGTAAATCAAATAATAATCTCCAGCACTGACTGTGCAATTCCTCGATTTCCAAATAATGTGCTGCTCGCGATAATTCCAACAGTTGTCGAACAGATAGATTCGTCAAGGGTTCGATCATCCAGCGATAGGCTCGTACAAAATCCTCCGATGCTATAATGCATCCCGGTAGATATAACATTCGATTATCCCGCTGACGAGCAAAATATCCAGACATCAGTGTCAATAGAATATAGTGACAATAGAGTTGTTTACTACTATCGATAACCACACAAACCGAGGGACCAATATTATTTTGAAACATGTGTATAAAGGTCTTGGCATATGAAATTCGTGTGCCCAGCAATTGGGTGCCCACCCAAGGTGTCGCTGGGGGTAATATCATAGCATCCAGTTTCGTTTGGGGCAACTTATTACAGATAATTTGTCGTAAATTTACAGGTTCATCGAAAAATTCACTTTCCAGACGATGACGATCTTCCGTTATGGGACACATTAGACGAAAACCGATTTCCTGGGCACGTCTCTCCTCTTTAAGTATATCCATTTCATCGCTCACCTGTTGCAGCCATTTTGATCGAGGTATATTGGAACTGAGTGCATTAACTCCTTCTGTTAACAGCCTTCGATTGAGTTCCATTTCATTGATTGGCCTTGCTATTGGTTCATCTTTTATTCCCAGTTTTTTTCTTCTTTTTTTCTCTTCGCGTTCCATTTGCATTTCATTCTCAACTTGTATTTCCGTTTCCCAAGCTTTTCGCTTGTTGTCTAAATACTCAAAAACCGAAAAATCTTCATTGATTTCCTTTGCTTTGGCTAGTAACAATTCATCATCGGTCGTAGCATCTGTATTCGGGGACGCCAATTCCTCTTCCGTCTCGGTTGTCAGCTCCAGGTCCATTTTTGTCCACAATGAATTTCGAATAAGTTTAAAAATATTGTAAAAAAATCCGTAAAAATGGATTTGCATAGAATTGAATTGTCAACAATTTAATAACAAATTGATTAGGTTTGTTTGAAGTTTTAAAACTGTTGGAATACTAGATAGAAACAAGTAAAAAGGGCTACAGTCGAGCGAGCCGACGGTAAAAGACCCAGTACTCTTTCTAGTGCGTGTTTTTTCATACAAATTACCAATCTTCGACCGATTTGTCGTATGGAAACTATAGGCTATAGTTGTCCGATCCGAACGAAACTTGGTGAGAATAGTAATAATGGTACCATTCACATAATGTGTTAGTTTGGTTACAATCGCCCAACTAAAACTACATGTCTCCATACAAATCAAAGGTCCCAATGGTTTAAATTAAATTTTAACCATTAACAAAGTTTATGAAATGTTAAAGCGTTGACGAATATAGCACAAAAAGAAATTGCAACAATTGTGGCATTTAAATAAGCTTTTTAAATGCCAAAAACATTTATGAATGATGCACAAAGAAGAATTCTAACAACAAGATTTCTTTGGGAACTATAAAATGTGTTAAAAACGTCTACGAATGTATCACAAAATGAAACGAAAAGTTTACGAATGTATCGCAAAAAGAAAGGACAACAGTTGTCTCTCTCCAGAAGGTATATTAAATGTTGAAAACGTTTACGAATGTAGCACAAACAGAAATGGCAACAATTTGTGCTTTTGGAGAAGTGGAGAGAAGGAACGAAAGTGAAAACATTTGCGTATGTAGCACAAAAGGGAATTGAAACAATTTTCACTTTCGACTAAAATATAATTTAAAACAGTTTTACGATTAAATCAGGTAAATTAAGAATTTATTGTTTGTGAAAATTCCAATTTAAAAGTGTTAACTAAATAGTCAAGCATAATGTTTTCTTCGTATTCTTTGCTGTTTTCTAAGGGAAAATGTTTTGCCAGATGATATGGAATATCGGGTTACACATGTTTTAGACCAAAAGCAACTGTTTTCAGCAATTCCTCGACTCGTATCGGTTCAAAAAATAAACAATTATCGTATTTCTATGAAATATTTCATTCCAAAGTCCAACGAAAGCGTAATTTAAACTAAAAGTCTTTTGTTTAAAATAGTAAACAATTATTGATTGTATTTCTTTTGACTATTTTAGGACGGACTGTTTATTATCACACTGATACCATCGGAGGCATCGATTCGATGTAACATTGAGCCAAGAACCTACATGCTACAGATGACACCAACGGAGTTGCAATTGAAATCTGAGGATTTGAATCTGACAATTGCCATGTGGCCATATCGATTTATACGCAAATACGGTTATCGTGATGGTAAATTTACATTTGAAGCGGGACGCAAATGCACAACCGGTGAGGGTGTCTTCACCCTGGATCATACAAATCCCCAGGAGCTATTTCGCTGTATGTCTGCCAAAATGAAGTCAATGAAGAAGTTGATTAGTGGCGACAGTTTGAGTAGCATTGAATGTAATGAGAATCAATTTAGTGCGGCTGCTTGTATGGAGCCAGGATCACGTAGTCCATTGCCACCATCGCCATCGAGTAATCCACATGCCGGTGAATTTGAGATAAATTCAACACAAAGTTGCATTTCATTGCGGGGATTTTTAAGCTCTAACGATTCACTCAATAACTTTTCGTCCAATGGCAGCGTAAGTGTCAGTTTATCTGTGCCATCAACACAATCATCGATTGCTAAGCATATTCCCAATAAGCCGCCACGAAAACTTCCCGCACCACTGGACAACAAATCAGGATCGGTTGTGGGTGTGGTGGGCACGGTTGTGGGAACAGGATCCATATCGGGATCGTCGATTGGTGGTCAAACTCAATGTGATAAATACAAGAATATTGTGAAATATGAACCCGTTGCCATAACGTCGTCATCGTCAGCCGCGGATGCCGGTAGCAAGAATAGCGGATCGGCTGTGATATTGATGCCCAGCTCACCGGATCCAATGCGTGCCACCTGCTCCACCAATCCCACTGGTAGCGGTAGTCCACCTGATTTACCGTTGCGAAATGAAAGTTGCGCTGCAAAATTAACGCTGGAACGTGATTACGAATGCATTGAGAATATAACGGATGCCTGGAAGACCCGAGGCGTTGGTGATGTACGGCACTCGGAGAGAATTTCCGCACTTAGTTGCGATACGGATTTTGTGCGTCAACGCTCACAATCGCAGCGGGAGAAGCGCAAAGATTTAAGCATCACAGGCAATTGCAATAGTAATAGCATCAACACGAGCACAACTCCAAAAATTATCGACATCGATATCGGCGAAGGAGTTGGAATTGGCGTTGGAGTCGGTGTCGGTGTCGGAGTAGGTTTAGTTTCGCCCACAGATGGAAACTATGATCGCTTGGATTTTCTATCGCCAAATAACAAAACATCGAGCGGTTATAAAACAATTGTGAATCTAACATCGGATCGAAGTCGGTTGCGTTGCAGTCCGCCGCCACCGAATGAATATGAATTGATTGCTAGTCCCGATATCGAGAGTTTTCGCAAGGCCGATGACAGTCATCTGGGTTATGGTGTTCTACGTAAATCCAACACTGCCAGTACCAGCAACAATAATAACAACAACAACAACAATAATAACACTAATAATAATAACAATAACAATGTTAATAATAATAATAACAGTATACTGCCCGCCAATAATAATAGCAACAATAATGGTCCAGCCGATATATGTTTGGCCAGAGGCGTTGTTGCCACGCCCACAACGACTACGACAACAGCAATAACGACAACAACAACAACGAATAAGAGCAACGATGCAGCCCTTGATCATCGCAGCTATAACGGTCTCAACTATACGATTGTTAGCAAGCCCAAGCGTGTCTAAGACAAGCAACAACACGAGACGAGAGAATAAGAGAGCGAGTGAGAGAGAGAGAGAGAGAACACAGACATATAACCATAGTTAGTTAGAGAGAAAAGAAAGAGCGAGTAGCGAGCGACAGCACGAGTTAAAGAGAGAGATAGAGATTAGTGCTGTCTCTCGCACAACACTCGCACAACAAATTTTGCAGTCCGTAATCTCATTTTTTAAAATCGCACAATTCGAATATAAGTGAACAAAGAACGAAAATTATAAAGAGAGGAGGTGAAAAAAAGGGAGAGAAAGATAGAGAGAGAGTTAGTTATGAAAGTGCTCAATTTTAAAGCAGACAAATCCAGTGGATCTCCAAAAAGCTCTCATCTTGCGAGCACAGTTTTACCAAAAAACTTGTTCATCAATAGCTAACCCAGCATTTACAGTAGAACAACGCTATGGTGTACTTACTCCAACAAATCTTTTAAATATTTTTAACAAAAACTTTACTAAGAAAGCGTATTTAAATGTCTTTGCATTTCTTTAACACAAAACCATTTAAAAATCACAAATGATTTAGTATTTTACATGTATTTTTGAAACTTTCTAAGTATATTCTATATAGATCACTATATGGGGTGTTCCAAAATATGTCGAAAAACATTCCAAATCTGACAACAAATGGGTTTTATAATCCCTAACCTAAGTACTCTTTGTATTATTTTAAGTCAAAACAAACAATTTAAATATACCCTTTTTAATTACTGCCATAAAAATATTGAAAAAAAAAATACTAAATAATCGCTGAATTTTATAATTATATATGTATTCATATATTTAAAGCTGATTGCTATAAGTAACACAACTAATGGATTTCTCACTGATCTATTCTACAAGTATTTAACATGTATTTTTTTTATTAGTATTATTTTTATTTGGTATTCTGATTGTTCATTTTAAAAACTTTTATTTATAAACTGTGATTCTACTGATAAATGTTAGGGTTCTTGTTGATGTATGAAGGTTTTCCGATTCTTATAGAGCTACAAAAGGAAAAAAAAACTCTCTCAACACCAATACTAAAAACAAAAACATTTTTACATGTACATAAACATATATTTATATATATATATATATTGAAATATATATACTATATTATATATATTTACATAGTTAATACATATTGTGAATGATCGTATAGTAGGCGGGTAGAGGGCGGGAGATGATCTTTCAATGACATCATCGTTAGTTGTCGTTGTAAACGACATTGGTATATACCAAAATACATAATTCAAATGTTGTTGCGTATATTTTCATGTATTTTTTTTTTTTTTTGTAACTTTTTACTACAGTATGTTTATTTTTGTCGTCCCTATTAAATGTGTAAATAAAACGAACGAAAAATTATAATAAAAATTACAAATTTTACAACTTTAAACAACAGTATTTTTTTTTTCAAATGAAGATTTGTTCTAATGGCTTGTAAATTTAGAAAAATATTGAATATTTTGTACTTTTAAAATATGTAATGCTTGAACACAGATGACAGGGTATTTTTAAGTCCAGTTTTCTTGCTTCTGAGAAAGTTATGCAGCACTGTATCATAGTACATAACCTCAATTAATAAATTTAACAGAAGTTATAGAAATTTCAGCATACAGGGTGCACTTTTTACATATTTAAAAGTTAAGTGCTCAATTGATAACAAAAATTTCTTATAGATTAAAAATCAAATTTAACTTGTTGTTCTTAAGTAAACCTTTAAAGGGTTTGCTTGTTACAGGGTATTTGACAGTCGATTGTTTTGAAATAGTTATCGTTCCTAAAACAAAGCGTGCATGAAAAATTCTGTAGAGTTGCTTGAATGAAATTTAAGTATATTTTTTGTATTATTTCGTGTTACATTGAAGTTCGTCACAAAACATTTTGACTTATCATCGAGAAACGAGCATAAATCATTTGGGAAAACATTATTTCGATAAAAACATAAATATGCTGACACTGAGACGTTTGCAAACTGGACTACAATTGCGTCCCTGGGTGCGCCTCTGTTCCAGTGAGCTAATCCACAAGGTGCGTGACAAATCCGTAGTTCTATATAAATCGAGAATACTATATATATGTATATGTATGTTGCAAATAGGACACTTTTATTGAAAAGCTGAGGAACAGCTTTCGGGAAGATGAGGGTAAAAATTTTGTAGTGCCAACATTTAAGAAGGCTATGCTATTTCCGGACGAGATCGCTGTGAAGGATGTCGCTGGCGAGTTTACGTACTTTCAACTCTATATAACCGCCAAGAAGTTGGCCATACAGATATCCAATTTTTGTGGTAAGTTCAGGAAATTTCTCAATTTTAATTGGCTTTAAAAAATATATATTTCTTTCAATAACTTTTAGGTAGCGCCTCGCAATCAAATGTTGCATTTTTGAGCTCAAACAATGCCCTGTGGATTGTTATACAATGGGGATGTTGGATTTCGGGACAGGTGGCCGTACCGCTGGAACCAAATCAGGCGGCAGATGAGCTGCTCGGTCAGGTGACCGATTGCAAGGCGAAATTATTGATTGGAACACCCGAATGTGAGAATATGGTACAGGAGTTGGCTCAAAAATTACAAACAGCTAGCATTGTATTGGATCATGGTTTCGTGCCCAACTCGGAGAGCGTATCCTCGACAGCGATGTATGCCAAACAGTTGGTCGGACTGAATGGTGCTCTTATCCCGGAGAGCACTTTATCCAATGATTACTATGCCAATGCACCGGCCATGCTGCTATACACACCGAGTTCGGCAAGTGGACGTAATGGAGTCGTGTTGACCCATCGAAATATTGATGCACAGATGCGTTGTCTTGTCTCCAGTTGGCATTTAAATGCCACAGATTGTATGATGCCCATTATATCGATGCATCGCATGCATGCCGCCATTGGAGCCGTACTTGGTGTCGGTGGCAACATTGTGCTGCAACAGAAATTCGATAGTCACACCGCCTGGAGTTCTCTTCTGGGCATCAATAGCAAATCAAAGCAAAGGGTTAACATCTTTTTGGCCATGCCCATTATCTATAAACGTCTGATTGCCGAATACGATAAGATGTTTGCCCAGGATTCGCGTATGGTCGAGTATATAATCAATCATTGCAGACAAAAGACACGTTTGATGGCAACGGCATTTGGTCTACTCCCAGAATCGGTTTTCTATCGTTGGCGTGAGATAACGGGACAGAATATCTATGAGTATTACGGTATGCTTGAGACCGGTTTGGTTTTGGGCCCTGCACTCGAGGAGTCCTTGGGCTGTGTCGACTATCGTCCTGGTTCACTGGGTGCTCCTCTGGTCGGTGTCACGGCACGTCTGGTGAACAACAAGGGTGATCAGCTGGTCAGCTGCAAGAGTGAGGCCCTCAACACCAATGAGATGGGTCAAGAAATGCATGTAACAGGTTCACCACTGCTAAGCACCGTCATTGGTGAACTGGAAATCTCTGGAGAAAATTTATTTCCACTTAAGATTACACGACCAGTGGCTCCACCGCCAGTGGCTCCATTGCCAGTGGAAGCACAATTGGAGCAGCAATTGCCGCAGATGGAACAATCACAGCAGCCGGAACAGAAACCGGAGCCGGTGCAACAGCAGCAGCTGGAACCGGCTAGTGCTATTGGTCCAGAGAAATCCGTGGATTCTCCCGTGGAGCATACGACAAAGAACTTTCTTAAAACTGGCGACATTTGCGCCTATCAAAACGGTAATTTTCACTTTCTTAGCAAATCGTCGGATGTCTTCAATGTGGGGGGCTATAAAATCTATGGATCCGAGATCAAAAAAGCCCTCATCTCGCATCCTAGCATTAATGATGTGGCCGTACTGGGTATTCCCAATAAATTGTGGGGTCATCGTTTGGGCGTCATTTGTATATTATCGCCCGATGCTGATGTCGATCTGGAGACAATTAAAACCTATTGCTATAGCCAATTGCCAGCTCACAAGCGTCCCACTGTCTTCAAAACTATCGTTGCCAAGTGATTCGGTAATCGTTGAATCGAACAGTCGATCAATCAATCAATCATTACATTTAGCATATAATTATCAATTATTTCATCTGATTTATCAGCCGTTCCATTCAAGCATCGATGGATCATCAAATTGGGGAAAATTTTTGTGTTTATTGTTTTTTAAAAGCGACGACAACAACAGCGATAAACAACACTAACAAAATGGACGTGAATCCGATATTTTGATTAAATTTTAGCATATGAATTATAGTTATGTAACTATCTGTAATATATAATCTACACATTGCCTTTATATTATGTACTTTAGTCTTTATTTAAAGCAGTTTTAAAAGATTTCAAATCGGTTCGGAAGCGAAATAAGCTGAGAAACAGTGACGTCAGGATGTTTGAAACAGACGTACATATATCGTTAAAAATATATATTATAGGATCAAAGCAATAAGTTAAGATACTTCTTAAGAAATTTTGATAGTTCTCTGGCTTTTATATTAATAAGCTTTGGATCATATTGGTATATTTTGATACCCATTCGTTAATTCGACGATAAAGTACCCTGTGTTAGCACAAAGTACTGCTCAAATTCCCTGCATACACCCCACTTTAGGAACTAGTCATTATCATGCAAGTAATGTTTTTTTTTTAAAGACAGGTTTTGCCACCACTTTGGGGAACAACTTTTTCTTCCGTTTTTATTAGCTAAAAGATATCGAAAAATAGTGGGAGTAGTATGGTGTTACATATATCTAAATATATTTATACCCTTGCAGAGGGTATATTGTTTTTTATTTGTAAGGAAGTTTGTAACGCATTGAAGGAGGCATGTCCGACCCCATTAAGTATATATATTCTTGATCATGTCCGCCTGTATGTCCGTCTATTTCTATGTGAACTAGTCTCTCAGTTTTGAAGATATCTTGACAATACTTGGTTCAGATGTGTATTCTTGCTTGCATATGTTAAAATTCAGATCGGATGACAATATCATATAGCTGCCATAGGAACAATCGGTTGGAAAACAAATTTTTTTCCTATCCAACCAATTTCAGCCTATAATCAATCAATACCAAATCCCACAGGCAAACAAAATTTCATCCTAAATTGTCTAGTATATCATATAGCTGCCATAGGAACTGTCGGTTGAAAATGCTTTGTATGAATATGTTCAGTGTCTTTTGAGCGATTTCATTTCTTAACATGCTCTATATGCGGACCAAATTTCAAAGATAAAAGATACCGGAAAATAGTGGTAGTACCTTTTGAGTATTTGAGTAGAAACAGCTGCAAAAATATATCAGCTAATAAACAATTCAATTTGTAATGCTCAGTTTTATTAACTAACTTTGAATTAACAAAATACAAATAATTTTTGTGTCCTCGTAATCACAGCGATTTCAAGGCAAATCAAGACTTTCACCTTAGTAGTATTCGATGTTTTCATCGGCGGAACAGAGAGCGGGATAATCAGGATTGGTGCCGCTTTCACATTTCTCAGCCGCTGATTTGCATTTCGTGTAAACGGGATTGCCAATGAAATTGGTTGTGGCATAGTTACATGCCACCAGGTGAATTGTGTAACCATCGGAATTTTCATATGTGGAAATGGCACAACCGACGGCTGTATTTGTCTGCTGGGCGAGCATAGTAAAATGTCCGATGGTACTGAAGGAAGGGGCAGGATGAAGAGAGAATAGTCTTAATCCATTTAGTTTTGAAATCGGGTCAAACACTACTTACGGTCCAGTGTAGTGATCGGGATACTCTTTAAGAATATTGGAATCAACATTGCTTCCCTCACTTTCCCAATCGTCGATAGCCTGTTTAATGACTGCACTTAGTGTGGGAGGGTCGCCGCCCTTGAAGCCAGTAAAGAAGAGATTCTGTCCCGAGCTCGGATACACTTTCGTGTTGTGACACTCATCGTGATGCATGCGACATTGCTTCACATTGTATTCAGCCAATGAGGCCAACTCAGCGTCCCAATGAACAGTAGCCATACGGCATGCCTTGGCTCTGACCTCTCCCTTACCACTAGCCCACTTTTGGCGCACTTCGTTGTGACCCTGAACGAACTGATCCTGTGCAGCTTGATCTATCTCCAGTAGATGCGCATCATCGGAGCAATCTTCGGCAAAGCTCTGTTAAAATATCAAATCAACTTTATATTGCATATATATTCCTGATCAGTAACATTATCCATATCGATATAGCAATTAACTTCTAAAAAATCGAATTAATTGAAATTTCACTAACGATATATTTAAAACGATTATTGTTAAGCAATAATCGCTGATTTATAAACGTTCGATTAATCGAGAAGGATTACCATGATTAAGAAGGATTAAAGGATCTCACCCCATCGTTGTCGCATGCCACATGAGTTTCGTCTTCGGCACACAAACTCGGATCACAATAATCCGTACCCTCAGCTGCACTCAATAGGCTGAGTAATAACGGTATTATCGCAATAATTACTTTCATTTCAAAGGCTACAACTGAAGATGTTGCTGTTCCGTATTGAACTGTCTAAATTTCGACAAAGAAGCACCCATCTTATAGCACTAAACGTGAGCACTTATCGGTATGTAATGGAAATGACAGGTCGTAAGGTATCCATTGATAAGCCAACAACTCGTAAAATCAAGCAATTTACGAGGTATTCTTGGCATACCTTATGCAATAAATCACTGTAGTTTGACTGACTCTACAAAGGGTACTTGTCGGTCGGGCAAAAAACAAAGAAATAAGAAAATTTTAAAACAATAAATAGTCTGATAAAAATTTTAACTAATTAAAGTTGTTTATATAATTTTATTTTCTTAGCACTACATTTATTAACTTTGTCTTAGGTGAAGTTTTTTTTTTCAGTGTGGAAACTGCTCCTTTGACAATTTTAGCTTAGGTCACTTTATGGTTAGCACTTGTTGCGATTGGTTTGACGGACGGAATTGATCAAATATAGCTTAAAAATAATACGGAAATTTTGAAAAAATTCCAGTGGGGTTCAGTTAGCGACCGATCCGACTCGAGACATATGGTCAAAATGACGGTAAGCTCTCTGGTACCAATAGGACAACCCGATGATACAAGTTTCGTAATGACTTGGGATGGTGGTGTTGAGGGCTCATTGCTGGTGATGTTCGGTCTGCTAATAATGATGCAGACTTTGCTTGTTATTTACATTGTTTTGGCCCACTTTCAGCCCTGTGCCATTTATCGACAGCAACTGAACGAATCGTGTCGCCGTCATTATGGTAACTTTATATTTCGTCGACTTTTGGCCCAACTTGATCGGGCCTTAATGCATCGACCAATTGCTGGAGAGGAGCTAATCAGTTGCCTTCGGGCCAAACAACGGGCATTGTCAGCCATACGTTTGTTTTATCGGGATGCCGAGAAGGTATTGTATCCCGAATGTGAGCTGGACACATTGGCGGCCAGCGATGCTTACTCTGTGCTTGAGGACGAGGAGAATGAACTTAATTTGGCTGGTTATGCCAGTGTCGGTTTTGATGTAACGGATGCATTCCTTGAGAACCTTTTGTACCCAAAACGTGCTGAACCCCTTCCGTCTGCCAATAAAGTCATTTTGTGAATTTGCTATATATGATTTCGACTGCTTATTTGTTCATCGTATAACTTTCTCCATGAGCTTCAACTCACCACTAAAAACTCGCTCAATTTGCTTACTCGTTGTTTATTTTGTGACAGTTTGTTACTCGCTGAAGTTTAAACTCTCTGATTTGCTTACTCGTTGCATGACTTTTTTCGACTCGTAGTCGTTACTCGCTGAAACTTAGACTCGTTGAAGTGCTTACTCGTTTCACAACGGTTTTATAAACTACTTTTGATACATCGTAGTAACTTCTTACTGAAGTTTAGAAAAATTGGATTGCTGACTGTTTTCATGACTTTCTCGGTGAAAAAATTATTACACGCTTCAGCTTGGAGTTGTTTATATGCTCACTCGTTCAATGTCCTTCTAGGCGTGTAGCGAGTTGCTTCCAGCAGGTATTTCATATATGTATGTTCGGCTCGTTGTAATCGTTACTCGTTCAACTTTGAACTCGCTGGTAAGCTTACTGTTTACATGTCTCTCTTAGTGTATTTCTAGTAGTCTCTTGCAGTTTTCTTGATTATATTTGCGGTACGTTTATGCCGTTACTCGCTTAAGTTAAGACTCTTTGGTATGCTTACTCGTTATAATAGTAGTATAGTTTACTGTATTTTTATCGACTTTCTTTTGGACTCATTGTAAGTGTACACTAGTAAGTGTTCTTCTCGTTACTAGAACTGTTCGCCATCACATGCTAAGAATGAAATCTATAATATTTACACTACATTTTAAATTTCTTACTCGACTGGGAGTCTTTTCGCTACTTTTTCAACCCGACACTAAACTCTTCCAGCTTAACTCGTTAATTTTCCCTGACCTCTTGTGTTTTTAACAATAATAAGGTTAATAAAAAAAGTAAAAGATTGTTGATTGTATTATAGATGTGTATTTGCAAATATTACGAAAGATTCACTCTCACACACAAAACCAAACTACAGAGACATAGCATAAAAATCTAATTGTAGATTTAAATTACAGATAAGCTTCCTCTCGATATATGTATGTACATATATGTATGTACCCAATTATATACAATTTACAAATACAAATTAAAATAATAAAAAAAATGTTGTATAATAACTAGATCGAGAGAATGAAATTGAATTATTTAACTGCAATACCGAAACTATAGTACCCAATCACTTTTTGAAGCAGATCTTAAGTATGCGGATGACTGGTGCCTCGAAAAGTGCGGATATGACAAAGGCAGTACCAAAGGAGACAACTGCATTGCCCAGAAACATAGTCAATATCATGGGATTGTTTAAATGAACGGTACCGCTCATATGTGATGAGCAGATAAACATTATAATCGGATGGATCAGATAGGCGCAGTAGGTAAGACGCGATAATGGCCAGAGTACACGATAGGAGAGTATCGCATTCACCATTGGAGCTAGACCCCAGCAACAGGAGAGCACAATCCAGATGAGACCGCATCCAAAGGCGGTATGGCCAACGCCCACATAAAAGGCGGTATTCACTACACTCAGTTCGCCATTCCAAACGCCAAAGACAACCAGCAACAGAATTCCAAGACTGATTGCCCACAGACTCAAATTGGTTCGTCTCGAGATCTGTGGCGGTGTCTTCACCTTATACAACACGTATCCAGCAAACATACCTAGAAAAAAGGATAGAATAATTTGTAATTCTATCTGAATATAAGAAAAAAGTCTGTATTTGGTAAGCCAAAGGTTTGATAACTTTGATCCCTGTAGTTAAATAGACTACTCACACTCATACCGATTTTATTTAGAATTTATTTTCTCAGTTTACTTTTGTCCTTGAGCTTATAAAAATATCTATATCATATATGGTAAAAAAGTCCCATTCCGCCGATTTCAATGTAAAAATTGCTTGAAAGACGGACCTTCATCAAGATAGCTTTAAAACAGAAAAACTAGATTGCTTGGAATCACACGGACAGACGGATATAATACTACTAATAATACTACAGATCAGGAACATATACACTTTATATTTTATGCCAACTTACCTACAATGTAGGGTCCGACCCGCTGCCATGGCTTGTCGTAGAGGAAGTCGAAGGATTCAAAGGGTAGCGCTACTTTATGGGTGTATTGATGCTGTAGGGAGATAAGTCCCGCAATGCTCCATGAGCTGATCAGAAAAACGATTAGCGCCAATGCCACAGCCTTAAAGTATCTGAAAAATGTAAATTATATTAATTTATTTAATAATTATATAAATTTATAATAATATACTTGGCCTGTATGTTTTAGCTTTTATAGTCTCTGGGATCCTGATTGACTTCGCCAAATCAAGAATATATATACTTCAGACTAACCCTAACCTTATCGAACCTAACCTCATACAATCTAATCTAACCTAACCAAACCTAGCACCTAACGTAATGCAATTTGACATAATATAACCTTATCCAATCTAACCTTACCTTACCTAACCATACTTATTATAACTTAACCGAACCGAACCTAACCTAACCTAATCCATTCTAATCTAACCTAACCTAACATAAACTAACATAACTTAACCTAACCTAACGTAACCAACCCTTACCAAATAGATTATTTTCTTTTTAGTATGAAATCCAAACAAGTTATCAATTTAATGTCTTGATGTATGTATATAGCTTACTTTCTGGATAGCGCCAAGAGCAGAGAACCCATGACATAGAACTGCATATCATTGGCCATATACCAGCTCCACATCATGCACATTTCATGTTGTGGAAAGAAGTTGTTGATGTATAATATGTTGCGCCACCAATAGATGCGGCACGTGTTATGTTCAATTTTGGCGGGCTGAAAGACGGATGAGTCCAGGCCCTGGCGTACGGCAAAGTCATTGAACAATACCACAAAGAGGTAGACGGGTGTGAGGCGAAGATAACGATAGATGAGCATCATCAGTGTTTCCATACAACTGTGACGCATAAAGTTACAGGATTCTGTAGGTTGTTTACGATCCTGTTTCACATACAGCAAGGTGACCAATAGGCCGCTTATGAAGAAGAACGAGTCCACGGAGAAGGTAGCGTTACCAATGATCTGATACCAAAACGAACGTTCTGTGATCACGCGCTCAAACTAAGGAAACATTTTTGGATTAAAAAGAAGTCCTTGAGGATTTTTTTTTTGTTTTTTCCTGGGGAAATTTTACCTTATTCTCGCCGATGGCAAACATTTGCAGATACGTGTGAACCATCATGGTCCACAGAACGGAGAAGACGCGTAGGCCATGCAAACAGGATGTGTGTGTCTGTTAAACAATGTGGCATGATAAAATTGATCTATAGGTTAGTACTGGACTTACCTCCTTAGTCCTGTCTATGTTTAGTATTGCCTTCGCATTCGTTTGCAGTGCAAAGCAGAGCAACAGTTGCTGATGTAGCGCTGTCAAAATGTTAATAATAGTATGGATTTAATTGGAACACGTAGAGATCCATTGTGATATTACCAATTGGTTGTTCAGCCTCATAGGTGCCCGTAACGCCCGTGCAGCTACCGGTTTCCACCTGATAATCGGTCATCTCAGTCTTTTCATTTGAGGCGCTCATCGATGTTGTCGCTGTTCCATCGGCAGCAGCATCGGTTGCTATTGTGGAAATATCTCCATTTCGTGGCCTATTGCCATTCATATCAATTTGGGTATCGAGCATGTTGTCGCTAGTGACAATACCATTGCTACCCAGTGGACGCATTTGAAAGAGCTCAAAGGGTTTGCCATAGTAGGGCGAGTCGTAGTCACCATTTTTGGAAGCAGCATCGCATTTGGCACTTATAGCGGGTATGGCCGGTGCTACTACCAGTCGCCGTTCGTCAATTTTCAGCTGGTAATACGTGGCGGCGATCATTATCAGCAGCAATGTCAGCAGAAAGCTTCTACAGTGGTAGAAAGAGGGAAGTGAATCGGTAGGAAAAATTGGATAAACAGTAGAGTATGTAAGGGTTTATAGGCAAAGTTAATAGATCGTTTGAAATATTATAGAAGAAGATCAAAAGGGAATTACCACAGGAACAGGTAAAGGGGGTCATAGGCAAAGGTGATAGGAGAAAGTTAAGGGAGAGGTATTAATGACGGAACAGGAGGAGAAATCATACGGATAGATCATACGAACAGATTATACGGATAGGTCGTTGGGAGTGTAAATGGTTTGGTGATATGGGAAAGAGTTCACAGGGAGAAATAATAAACATAGGATTAAATATCATAGTAATGTTTAAGATAAACCGATCATCGACAGAGATCATATGATCAGTGGAAAAATAAATAAGTAAATAATAGTGAAGTCATTAGTTACGTCTCAAACCATTTTCACTATAGTGTCACTTACATAAATACCTGGAACTTCAATTGCCTCCAATGACTGTAAAGACCGGGTACAGTACGAACTCGTAGAACTTTCAATGCCGGCTGTTGCATGGTTGCATTATGTGCACCCAGCACCGTTAGCATGCGAGCATAGGGATCCAACGTCAGTATACCCTGTACATCATGGGCTGAACACGATTTTGGCAGACATTCACCGAGGCTCAACATTTGCTATTATTTTAGATTTGGCATTTGAGTTGAGAATGAATTATTATCTTACGGATATCTACTTACCGTACGATTTAGATGTGGCAGTTGCAACGATATGTCTGCCACATAAAACTCAAGCTCAAAGTGTTTACGACCCTCACTGGGTTGCTGACGATTTAATTCCAAGCAAAACCCCAGTTGACCAAGCCATTTGTCGTTACCAAACAACAATTGACCACGATAACGACCCGATGCATCGTACGCTGAAAGAAGATAACAGTTTTGGATGATTTAATGTTCTGAAGTTGCAGCAAACTACCTTAATATATTTACAGAGCATTTAATATAAAAATGTTAAGTTTTAGTGATCTGTGAACAGGAACCGCCAAAGATCGTTGATAGCTGGTCTATGTAAAACAGTTGGGATTTTTAGACCCCCTCGCTTAAAAAGAGTACGGGGGTCTATAAGGTTTGGCAGAAGCGAGATGTGCGTAGCAGGAAGCGTTTCCGAACCCTTAAAATATATATATTCTTGATCAGCTTCAAAAACCGAAACGATATAACAATTTCCGTCTGTTTGTCCGTCACTAAAAACACCTGGATTTCAGAGACTATAAAAGCTAGAGCCACCAATTGGGAATGAAAGTCCATCTCCTTCGCAAACAGATCAAGTTTACTTAAAATTATTTCCACGCCCCTTACCGCCCCCGCAAATTGTGAAAACACATTTTTATATCACCGTAACTTGAAAATGACTGAAGCTTTCGGAACCAAACTCACATATTGTGTGTACGGTACCACTATACTTATCCTCACCAAGATTTATCCGGATCGGACAACTATTGCCTATACCTTTAAAAAGGGTAATTTGTTTGAAGACATGTAGTGTTAGCTGAGCGATCGCAACCAAATCACACATTATGTGAATATCGTGATTCTACATATCCTTACTAAATTTAGTCTAGATCGGACAACTATAGCCTATAGCTCCTTTAGGACAAATCAGTTGAATATTGGTACTAGAATAAGTACGCGGACTTTTAAAGTCGGCTCACTCGACTGTAGCCTTTCTAACTTGTTTCTTTTTTATCGTAATTAATATATGTGTCGCTTTACTCACCTTTTTGTGCCCACTCGTAGCTTGACTGTAGTGCGGTTAAATATGCCTGCATCTCTAGGCCACACACCTTGCGAACCGTAGTGCGAATTTCGGAGATTTGCCAGTAGAAGTGATCATAGAGATTGGTAACAATCTGAAAGTAATTGGCCGATCCATAAAGGCTTTCAGCCATGCTGGCATTGATATTTCCAGATGCATTGCTGCTCAAATAACGGCTGATGCTATTTATGGTACTTCCCAAGGTTTTCAGTTGCATATCATCATCGGTTTGTTTGAGTAGCTCACGACCCTTCTTTGAAGACGGCTTGTTTCGCAGTATCTTAAAGATATGTGAGCTCGACGTGCTTGTTTTAGTTGTTGTGGTTGTTGTTGTTGTTGCTGCAGTTGCAATTGTAGTTGGTGCTGTGATTGCAGTAGCTGTTGTTGTTGGTGGCGAATTGGCAGTAGTTGGCTCTGTGGAACTAGCGTCGGCCAGCCCCGAAATGTCCACATCGATGGTATCATTATCATCGGGATAAATCGGTTTAAAGCCTAAGTCCGTCGCATCACCATTGCTCAGTACGTGTTGCTCCTCGCTGCTTAGATCACCCTTTTTAATGACCTCATGTTCCAAATCTTCAAGGTCTCCCAAATTGAAATCAAATGTTACCGGATGTAGTTCATATTCCTTTAGCGGATGCGATGGTTTCACATAATCAATCACCGGCAGCACCTTTTCCAACGGTAAATATGGCTTCTTTTTCAGTGGTTTTAGCGGCAATATCTCATGGGTATTAAGCGTTAAGGGTGGCTCATTGATCTCGTCGGGAGCAACCTCATGCAATATGGTTATATTGTTATTCCTACTACCAAAATGATGAACTGCAAAGTCACCAAATTGTCCAGTCGATGCAAGGGCTTTTGCAGATCCGGATTTAACTTCTACTCCCTTATCCGTTTTAATTTGTGTCGTTGTATTGTTCTTAGTTCCATGGCATTCACTGACTATCAAAAATACGTAGAATATTGCCCATAGTCGTATAATGATTTTCTTAGCCTTAAACCTGAGCAATAACCTTGACATAGTGTCAATATCTCCTTCGCTTTTTCTCTTCACAGTTCCTTCCGTCTTTCCCTCGTTCACGTCCTTGTGCGATTCTAGGCCTTGATCCACTAACACCGGACTTTACCGTATTTCTATTCAGTCGAAGTTTTTAATCGCTAGCCAGCATTTTTCATAACAATATTATGTTGTGTTTTCCGGAGATTTGCAATTCTCTCCTTGCACTTTCATCGTTCTGGGTTTTATCTGCTTATTTCATTGGGTTCACTATGCGCATCTAGAAATTGATTTGGTCGGATTGAAAAAAAAAAGGTATTTAAAAGGATTTTATTTATTTTAAGCATAGCAATTTTTGGCAATTGAAATATGGAATAGTTATGGAAAGCTGTAAATTCAATGTTCAGAATTTTTGCGGATTTTCGAACTCAAACTGTTGTTGCAATCAAGTTTTTTATCTTTTGTATAATTTAATTATAAAGTTTGTTATAAAATTGAGTCATTTTAAAGGGTAAATTGGTCTTTTAAAATAACTTTAAATTTTTACAAAATGTTCAGGAAAACGTTTCCTTTAGTTTCAGGAAGGATGTCTTGTTACTACCAACCAGATTTTCCGGTTGTCATGAAGAGGGGTCTCGGTCAAAACAGGCATAGCAACAAAATATATATTTATATTTTGTTTTAAAGGATAAAGGTCCTGCAGAGAGATAGACAGAGAGAGAGAGATAGAAGCAGGAAAATGCGTGAAAATTGAAAAGGCGTTTTAAAACGATGTTCAAATTTATGTTTTTAACAGTTGTTTATGATCCGATTTGTCATTTATGGCCTTAACTTTATTTTGTCTGGGCGGCCGCAGGTTGCTGCAGCCGTCAGTGCTGAATTTGCTGCTGCTGTTGTTTGCTGTGTGCTGTTTGCTGTTTGCTGTGAAAGCAAAAACCAGAGGAAAATTACAAAATTTCCTGGTTAAACTTGTTAAACTTGTTGTGACCACCGACGTTGCTCGATTGGTCTGACGCCGAATACTGACTGCCGAATACCGAATGCTGGAAAATGCTTCATCGGGCATCTAGTAGCGGGCATCGAATACATCGGGTATGGAGTATGCTCGGGTGTCGGGTATCGGGGTTGCCTTTATTTTTTTTTTCTTACATAACTTCCGCATCTCGCCATCGATTCGCATTGGTGTGATGATCTTCGCCTCGGTTTATGCCATTTTCACCTTATTATGCAATTTCAATAATGTGATCTAAATTGAACGTTAATTCGCATATCGAGTAGGCTCGAGATAAGTCCCGTGTAAGAGTCTAATAACTATACTCAATCTCTGGATAACATCTGCCTAATTGATTTTTTATGGTATCAATTTCATAATTGATTAAAAATATATCTTAAAATCGGCTTGGTTCAGTGGTTGTTTGGAAAAAGGATTTTCTTTATCAAGAACTTTTATAGACTCGTTTTTCTTTTAACGCCACCTTTAGTGGTATAAATTTATCTTTTGTATAGTCCATAAATAGAATATAGGGAATAAGGTAAAAGTCTTTATTATTTTATAATTTTCCTATTAAAATATTTTAATTTTTTTGAGCACATTTGAAGCATTTGAAATTTGACCTTCAATTTTGTTTTATATGCTCTTAATCATTAAGAAAAATGAATGTCTTCATTTAATTTTCATTTATATAAGTTGAAACCAAGGTCTTTTTTAGAAAATTTCTGGACAAATCTGCACTAAATTCTATCCTAGCAATAGGTGAGTTAAATTAAGTAGCATCCTCATAATAAAATATCTTAGAAGTCTTATCTATCTATCTATCTTATCTATCTTATACAAAATTCGTTTATATTACATTATACAAATTTAAAGTTTCAGAAAAAGTTTGTAGATTTTTTTGAGATTTTAAAATTGTTATACAGGACTAAAACGTATATTAAAATTTTTAATATTTAACTCAAATTTTTTCCTTTTCCTTGCTTAACTTTATCTACTTTCTGTTTGCTCATTTAAGAAAACAATTTTTTTGAGCTGTGCTTTTGTCACTAGCGCCTGATGATGCAAAAGGAAATGAAGTCGAACTTTGTCATAAGTTTCTAGAACTTTGTTGAATTTAAAGTAGTGTTGGTAAACACAAATATTGCAGTAATACTAACTGGTTCACTCATGGTTGCAATCATTTAGGTCTTGGACAACGTATGTACTGTGTGTGTGTGTGTGTTTGTTTGTTGTGTATTTTTGTGGGCGGGAACAGTCAGCAACAAAGTGGTGCAACATTTGCAATTCAATTGTTTAGCAATCATAATAGCAACAACAACAACAACGACAACAGTAACAATAACATGAGCAATTGGCCCACGCAATGTAATAAGGTGCTTTGGCTGCGTTGGGTGGTAATTGGAGAGGTAAACAACAAAAACAACAACAACAACAACAACAACAAAAACACTTGAGCGATAACAAGAAAAAAATAATAATAAAAGAGGGGCACACCACTGTTAACTGGACTCACGACGACGACTTGCGTTTGGCGTTTCTGCGTTTCTGCGTTTTTACGTTTTGCGACTTGGACAACGATGCTCGACCGAAGCGATGAAAGTGAAAACCGCGACTGATCAGGCGCCGCCAAAGTTAGCGGCAATGGAAGCCAATGGACGAGGCCCAAAACGAAGCCGAGGTTACACAGCGAGAAAATCCGCTCAGATAAGTCCCTCAGCTGATTAACCTCGAATTAATCAAAATTCCTGCTTAATTCAAGTGCAAAAATCTACAAACGATACATAAATGTTCTTTTAATCAATTGCAAATCAATTACATATAAAAAAAACTCTACTTGATTTAAGGTTAAAGTTCTTGACTTTAATTGAATTTCAATTCCAATCACAGTCAGGTTTGAATGTTTTGTTTTCGAGTGCATATTACTTGATTGTTTCTCTCTGTGTACTCGAATCCGAACCAGAGCCAAAGCCAAAGCCAAAGCTAAAGCAGAGCTTAAGACAGAGCTGAGCAAACACAGGCACTGCTGCTGCAGTTGAACAGGGAGTAGAAACTAGAGATGGTAGCGTGATAACGCGCATTGCAATCAGTCGGCAGTCAATTTCTGAAAGCACTTACTAACTACACAACTAGTGTTTTATTACAGCCTATTTGCAAATTTATTACACACAGTTCAATTTATGGCTGTGCTACACTGAAAAAAATAAATGATTGGGGAAAAAAAAACTTTAAACCACTAAGCATTAAACTAGAAACAATATATGTTTGTATTATTTCTTAACAAATCTGTATCTAAACAAATATTTTTTTAATCAAGTTCCTTTTTAAATGGTGTTGTTAAGTCAAATATATCAGATATATCTTTTTTGGACTTCTGTTTAAATTGATTTCCTTTAAATTTTGGGTAATTAAATTATAGAAATTATGTTATTATAGAAATTTTTCTAAAATTGTACTTAAAAATTAATGTTGAAATGAAATTGTTTAGCTTAAAATACAATAAGTTTTTTTCACGTTTAAATAAAAAATCTGATTTATCTTTTTTATATCTAAATCTAAGCAACCATTATCCATTTTTATATCTAAATTAGCAATGATCAGCGTTTTAACTTTCGCAACATTACATTGGGTAATTAAACAGTTAATTTTTATCACCAATCTTGATCTCTTAATTTTTTATTTTACGACAATAATCTTTTTATTTTGTTGGAAACACTCAAAAATTCATCGCAGACATAAAAGCAATAAAGAATCAACACTAATAGAACATAAGTCAAAAGATAATAAAGATCACGACTAAATGCCTTCGATTAATATTTCTGCACAATTTTATTCACTTCGTGTCACGAGACGTGCTCAGCTCTAAGCACGACAAATCAAGACAAAGACTCAAAGTGCAGTTGCAAGTGCAAGAGGCGAGTGACTCTGTGTGCAAGTGTGTGTGTATGTGTGTGTGCGAGTGTGTGTATGCGGTAAAATAGCACAATAAAGCAAACAAGCAGAAATCATAAAGTGCACTAAAAAACCTGGTGAATTTTGCAGCCAAATTCGAGTCCCAAAAATGAAATCGTATGTACGAATCAATGCGGTTTCCTTTTGAAAACCATGGAGTGGGGCAAAAAAGAGGAAAGTCCAGTGAAAAGCTAAAGCTAAGGGGTGACAGGTGTGAAGGGTGTGTTCAAAAACGTGATAGACACGCTGTAGACGCCAAGTAACAGGGTAAAAAAAAAATTTATACTTGAAATGGCCCCGGCTGTAATATACCCTGTACAATGAGTTATTTTGGACTTCCTTGTAAGCTACTTATTTATTTACATCGACATGCACAGACATGATTATACATGCTTTGCGATATACATATTTTGTTTATTCCTCTGCAGATCCTGACAGCAATTTTTAACGGCATCTATTCACTATATATTCACTTAATTTAACAGTATTTTTTTACATTTTTATGGGTAAAATTTCTAAAAAATGGTATATTAAAAAAAAAATAAAATAAAATTATAGTCAAATTTGAAATTTTATGAAACTTCTTTTTTAATATCTTTGTTTTTATCTATTTTTTTTCATATTACATTTCAAACAAAGTAAAGAAATTGACAAATAAATAAAAACCATAAAAAATTGTTAAAATTTTTTTCATTTCGACAAATTTTTCCTAAAATTGTTTTTGAAATAGTTTTCATAAAGTAGCAGCCGTGATTATACCCTTGTAACTGGTATAAAAAACTGTAGAGTGGACTGACCAGATGCCAGGTGAAACGGACAGGTATCGAATGGACAATAATAGCAACAAAATGTCGCAATCTAACGAAAATGGTAACAAAAACACAGTTCAGTGGCAGGCAACTCAGGCGACTCTCGATGGGGCACAAACAGCATAAAGCTGCAAGCTCCGCCCAGGCCAAGCCAATGAAAGCGAATGAGTTGCAAATGTGTTATGAATGTGTTGCAAATTGGGTTTTTTTTTTTTTTTTTTTTTTTTTGTTTTTAATATTTTTTGGTTTAGTTTTTAAAGTGTTTTTTAGGCATATCATTTATATTTGCTTGCTTAGTGTGCTTGCTTAGCATATGTACTATGACTAAAATGCCTACTAAGTCAGAAGATAATTGCGTTTGTTTAGCAGCTTTTGTTGGCTTTTGTTTAAGTTGGTGCAACGAATGTGTGGCATGGTCATAAATTCGATATGGCCACCCTGGCCTCTATGTGGCATCAACCAGCTCTTGCCACATATGAATCTGCTGGCAGTTGCCACTTGGACTGACTTTAGCTGTCAATCAACGCAGACAGTAAGTGAGGAAGCTGCCAAAAGTGAATATTTGAAGAAAGCGTCGTGTTTGCCACAGGTAAATATGCGTTGCAACGCGTGGCAAGGGCGCAACTAAAAATCATAATTTTTTTTTTTTCTTACCAAGTGGATGATGCAGGCACGAGTCAAACAAACTCAACAACAGCAACAACAAGAATAACACAAATATAAATTGCAACTGCAACTGGATTTTTTTTTCCAATTTGATTTTTTGTTGTTTGTTGCAAGCGCCAGGAAAACTATTGTTGCAATGACTTGGCACATCTGATGGTCGGGTGGTTGGGTGTTTGGGTATTTGGTCGGTTGAACGGTGGGGCAAGCGCAACTTGCTACTACTTGTGGCCTGGTGATAGTCGTTTATCGTCATTAAGAGAGTGTGCCATGTGAGAGAGAGAGTGTAATTGTGTATGAGTGTGTGTGTGTAAAAATGGCATGTTGGCCAACCAACAATGTGATGCAATTTGGCAGACACTCAGCGATTACGATAGCCAGCCAGTTAGTCAGTTAGTTAGTTAGCCAAGGGAACACAAAATTCACAAAGCCAAAAATAAATGGAAAACATTTTTTGGGGAAAAACTATTGCCCCAGTGCTTGCAGCTTTCAATCGCAATTTTTTTTTATTTTGTTTTCGTTGCAACGTGTGCTTGCTTCTTTTGAGCTTCTCTGCAGCGTGACCAAAAACACGCCAAACATGACTGGCCAAAAGTCGCTAATGATTTGTTGCCACTTTTATCACAATTAGTTTGTGCTGCAAGAAGCCAAAGCACAACTTTAAATCCATTGCATACTTTTAGATGGCGCGAAAGCTGTTGCCTACTTTTGGGCGGCAACTGAAAATTAATTTATATATATTTGGCTTGCTTGGATCCCGGTTGATGTTGCTTTGTTTTAGTGAATAAAAAATTAATTATCAAAATTAGTTATCAATTCTTTTGAAGAAACCCCCTTTGATTTATTTTACAATTAAAAAATGTATTTATTGTTTAGAGTTCTGTATTCTTTTTTAATCTTTTATTGCATTTTTTCAGACTTATTGGGGATTGTGTTATGAGCTATGAAGTTTTTCTTATTTAATAACTTGTCCAATTCTATATAAACTTAACTATTATAACTACTAAAAAACATTAGTTAAAGTTCGAGGCTGTAAATTACTCAATGCTAATATTAAAGGTTTTTAATTTTTTTAATGCAAAACTATTGGATTTTTTAATGAAAATTTACTTTAATGTCAATATTCAAAGATATAATTTTATTTTTCAATCTTAATTAAAAGAGAGATACCTATTTATTTATTTGACTGTCAAGGCACGTTTTTTGCTTGTGGCTAAAAATAAGACTTTTTTATAAACCTACTTTTTTTTAATATTTATTATTAAAAACAAGTTTATAACTAAAAATTAGCACAATAAATTCAAATAAATCTGTAATAAACTTCGTCATATATTCTGTTCGCCTTAGTGTTTCACTTAAATAGAATTAGAAAGAACTTTGATATGTAAGACACCTGCAGAACCAATTTAATGAACTCTTTATTGGTCAACATGCTTTTGACCCTAAGGAGCAAGTTAATTAGCTGGAAGTGAATGAATGCTTTCCGGTAATTTATGCCATTCAAAATTGAAACAAAGCTGGTCAAGAATGAACTCTCTCATCATCTTCAACTACAACTCCATCCCCATCTCCATTTCCATCTCCATTTCCATCTTCATCTCCATCTCTATCTTCAACACAGAGTCAAATTTGATCTTACTTGTTTGTGCATTGGTTGTCTCTGTCGCACTTTGATTACCGGTTGAAGCGGAGCATAGGCGAATTATGATCGCTTTAGCGCCTAACGACTAACGGTACAGGGGACATTAGCAATGTGGCAGGGGCAATCATCATCAGGCCAAAAACATTCGCAAAACTACTTACATTGAGTTGACTGTACCAGAAGTCGGAAGTTAGCCGAGTTGAAGTTAATTCAACGAGACTTGTTTCCAAATGGACTGCAAAAATAATCAAGAAGTGCCTTAATGACAACATATTTATGAAAAGTTAAAAAAAAATATATAAAAAACAATGCACGATTAGGCCAACTGATGGGTTAGCGGGTCAATGTCCCTTTCTACTTTAAGTAGAACTCTCGCTTTCTACTCGACATACATTTTGGCCAAATTAACATTTATTTATGAATTCAAGTAAAAAAAAACTCGCTAAATAGAACGGAACGCAAGCCAACGAAACGGAATGAAATGGAATGGAACGGTATAGAATCGTGTGCATGCATGTTCATGTCCAGCATTTTCAACATTTGCATTTGCATTTTGGCCAACGAGACAAAATCAAGTACTTGTATGTACTTTAAACTTTTGAGCCAATGCAAAAGGTCAATTCGTCAATGGGAAATGAATTGAAAACTTTGTTTTCCCCCCTTTCTCCCTCTCTGCCGCCCTCTTTCCCACCCACTTTTTGGTTACCTTTAGCTATTTTGTTCTTCCTTAGCTTTTATGGTAAGTTAACGGTTTTTATTGAATTCTTTCAGCTCAGGTTCCTTGTGCCCAACAGAGAATGCCCATGAGATTTGGCTCGTTAAAGATCCCCAAACGGTTCTTCGTTGTCGAATTACAAGCTATGAGAGACTTTCAATCTTAACAGTTCCACAGCTCTAGCAATTTGTAATCGTATCCGCCAGTTGTCCCTATGGTTCTTTGTATCATCCGCATCCACATCCACAGCCAAATCCATATAAACATCAACATCAACATCCACGTACATAGCCACAATTAGCAGCAATTGAAAACGATGTGAAGACGATCGCTTGCCGCACAGGTGTTCTGGCCACATTGGGGCAGACTGCGAACCAGACTTTCGAGTGGTCGACTTAAGCTTTGGGCAACTAGTCAAAATTAGTGAATTATTCGGAAATAAATTTACAAAAATTGTAAATAAAATATATAATAAAAATATAGTAATAAATTCAATAACAATTCGGGTCAGTAAGCGAAAATTAAAATAAAAATTTCTTCTATTTAATATTTAAATAATAATGTAAAGCCTTAACCTAATTAAGATATAATTTGAAACATAATAAAATAGAATATTGAAACTTATTATATATAAAATTGCTTTGAATTAAAACGTGCTAGATTTAATAAATAAATAATAATAGTTGTTAATTATATATCAAATTCTATTAACAGAATTAATAGATTTTTAAAAATATTCACTTAGATTAACCGAATTCTTTAAAGTGTATAGTGTAAAAGTTACTTAAAAGTCCGGGCATAACAAATTAACAACAGTTACTGCGGCCAACAAGACATTGATCGTTATAGCCAGTGCTAACTGTACTTAGTTCCGGTTAATAGTTATATGCCTTACCAAATTGACACCTGTTTTAAATTGATTTTTAAGGAGTTACCGCGATTGTAGCTAACAATGTGTCTAATTGGAATGGTCTGAGCGCAAGAGAGAGAGAGAGAGAGAGAGAGAGAGAGAGAGCGAGAGAAAAAGAGTGTGAAAGAGTAAGATGCTTGAACCGATGTCGATGTTGAACAACTTTTTTATTACTCCAGTTAATACACGTACAAGCTCCATTTTCATTTCCAGTTACAAGTGTTTAACTTTTACTTTCTCCATATGTTTACAGTAGAGCATGTGCCATGTGCCACATTAGGAAATTACGTCGAAAGACTGAAGACTAAAGACTTGTAGAATTGAAGAACCTTTAAATGTTTTTCTTTTCGTTTTGTAGATGTTCTTTTAACCCAGTTTCAGTTTGTTTTCTTTTTTTCGGTCAAACTAAGGCACAAAATTTTGTGCATTTCATTTTGAGACGCTGATTTCATTTTCAACAACAACAACAACAACAAAAACAACAACATAAAAAGCTTTTATAATTTGCAATGATTACTTGAAGTTCCTCCTTCCTGTCTCAGCCTCTTTCCCTATTGGATGCTTCGTAATGCCCCAATAGTTAGATGATTGAAACCAAGCAATCGGCATAGATCTTTAGGCGTCTTAGCATCCACATGTCTGCGTTTGATCACTTCTTGTGGGAACTGGAATCAATCATTTCTCGTGCCAAATGCCCGAAGAATGTGGGCAACTTGGAGATTAATATCAAGACCGCAAAACACGACGCATTACACTCACTCTATCTCTCTCTTTTTGCATCTCTCTTTCGCTCTCGCTCTCGCTCTCGTTTTTGGGGTCATTAGAACAACTGAATTCTCTAAACGCTCTTTAATTTATATAATTATGCCTCAAGTCAGAGCATTTTCTTTTCTTCAAATCTTAAACCTTAGGCTCTTTGCTGTGATCTCAATCTGTTTAACTCTCTTCCTATCTCTTTCTCTTTTCGCCACTCTCCCTTTCTCTCTATGTTGATAAAACATTTTCAAAAGTAGTTTTGGCTTCAATTCAATTTGTTTGCGTTCTACTTAAATCATAATTGATTAGACCTCAAAATTCGTTTGATTAAATTAGGTTTTAGACCAATTTAGATATCCGCAAACGATTAATTAAGAAATTAGGGGAGTTTTTTTTATAGATATTTACAACGGATTAACGTTATGATTTGTTTAAAGAAAATGCATTTTTTAAACAAAATAATTAAAAAAAAATTATTTCTCAATTTCCTTCATTGCATGGAATTTGCCAATCAATTAAGAATGTCTGTAATCTATAAATGATTGACTAAGAGATACTCTGCAAATTACTTTTAGTTTTTTTTAAGCTAATTTTTTTGGCATTACAAATTATGTATGTTCTTTTATGCATTCAATAAGTGTTGGATATGTAAATACTACGCTATTTATTGAAAATTTGTTTAATGTATGATAATACTTTTATATACATAATTAAAATAATACTTTAATACTTTTTATTTGTCAAAAAAAGAGTCATTTTATAGTCTCTAAATGCTTATAAGGTATACTTCT
Source organism: Drosophila cardini (assembly GCA_018903735.1). NCBI lineage: Eukaryota > Metazoa > Arthropoda > Insecta > Diptera > Drosophilidae > Drosophila > Drosophila cardini. The sequence continues at coordinate 189,112 of JAEIGM010000016.1, forward strand.
CTTAGGCATTAAAAGAGTGCAGGGTATGTATATTATAAGATATTCATTTATAAGTCCTTTTCTATAAAATACTTAATTTACTTTAATATACCATATATTTTAAAAACTTAATATAATCACTCTTTACACATTTAATAACAAACCTTTGAACATGTCTTAGCACATTACCCAAAGTTACCAATTACCTTTGGTTAACTTTATATATCATCAGTGAGAATACTCTATATTCTCATCAAATTTCTGCCTAAGGGCTATACAAATTACATTTGAAAAGAGTTATACGAGTAGAAAGTCTGAGTAATTGAATTAGAAGAAAGATTTCGTTAAACGCGAGTGAGTCAGAAATATATTCCAGGGTATTATACTTAATAGATCAGGGCATGCACATAGAATGAAACGACGCGACGTAAGATAACAGAAATAATAATTTAATTAATCAGCGATCCCAAGATTTAGATGCTACATTGTGAGCTTTAGTCTAGGGTTCTGGTTTGTGGGTTCTTCAATTTTTTTCCATTTTTTTTTTTTTTTTTTTATTATTATTATTTTGGTTTCCTTGGTGTAGTACGGCATTTATCTTTGACCTTTTTGATGGTGGTGGTGTGCTGTGGTGTGGTGTCTCTCCATCTCCATCTCTGTATGTGTTTGTGTGTGTTTTGGTATTGTGGCTAAATGGGTCATTCGTCAAGGTAACTTTCATTTAGACTGGAAAACTCAACGTGGAACGTGGAGCACTTAATCATAATTTCATTCTCCTCATTTCCAGCATTTTGTTCTTTTGTCATTGTCTTCAACGTTTCTTTCTTTCATTTTTTTTTTTTTTTTTTTTTTTTTTTTTTGTTCCATTCTGTCTTTCGGTCTTAAATCTCCCAATGTTTCTATCCAATTCTACGGGTAGTTAAAACGAATGAATTCACTAACAAGCAAGCCTCAGCCCCAGAGGGAGGAGGAAACGTAATGCGGCTAACTAATTGGATCGTAGCAATGATCATCTGATGAGCTGATGAGAGGCAGGTGAAGATCGAGGTGCAAGTATATCTGAAGGTGGAGGTTGCTTTGTGGTGCTAGAAGAGGAGAATTTAGTGTTGAGGCGTCCAAGCGTGCCATCTTGTGACAGGATGTGGAGTCGGCCAGAAGATAGCAACGGTAAATTGAGCAGACACCTACTATATAGCAGCGACTAAACTTCCAGTCCATAGACCCATTAACCAGCCCAAAATGCCCATGAGGGTCAATGCTAATTTCAACCTTTTGACAACTCAACTTCAGATCAAGACAATTTTCAGCTACAGTTTTCAGTTTTCAAGTAGAAGCCAAGAGTTTGCTGCTGAAAGGTACACTGATAAAATAGATCAATATCTTTAATTAATGATAAGTTTTTTAAAGAATTGATTTTCTAAATTAAGGCCAGTAATGGCCCTTAGTTATTTTATTAAAAAAAAAATTCTTCTTGAAGTTGTTTATTTAAAAGTCAGATATATTTATTTTTTAAATATGTATAAAATATATTTGATTAATACCATTTATAGTTCCTCAAGAATAGAATTCTTTTATTCTTTTCTTAAGCTAATGCATTTTTTAACTTTAAAAATAAAAATTTGTGTTTTTTTGTAAAAATATAATTTGATTTTTCTTAATTTAATAAATTTAAGGTTTGTAGTCTTTTAGATAAAAATATATGATCTTATTTTAGGAAGTCTTAGTATTAAAAAAGTTTTTTAAATTTCAAAACTAGTCAAAAAATCTTAGTTATTACACCAAAATCCACTTTTTAAAACGATATACAAACTTCTAAAGTAAATTTTTTTTTTTTAGAAAAATAATCACCGCTATTTTCATTTCATTTCGATATTTAAAATTTGTGTTTTTTTCTGTGCATTGGCATTCCAGCTGCTTCTTCTTTATCGAATCACTTTCATGCTTTAAGATTGTAATTTGGCTTAATTGAATTTTCGTGCTGGTCAACGACGCCTCATCCCCATCATTGAGCCCCATCAGCGGTGCTCTAATGAGCCTCAGCACCACATCCGTCTGTTGCTTCAGCTGGCGGTGGTGCTGATCACTTTAGCGGTGACTACCTAGACTCTTGTTATAACTTCAAATTGCAATTCCGAACCACAAAGAAAAGAAAGACAAAAATAAAGTCTGAACATTTCTTGCATTTCACCAATTCATTTGAATTAATTTTAATGATTTTGCACAAAAAACTAAAAATAAAATTTAAATGCGAATATCACAACAAATACGAGCATATTATGTGTTGTTTAAATAAATACTGATGTTTTCACTTCTTAATTTCTAGTATTTTATGCGGTTAGTTCAAAGCTGTCTGGCTACAGTCAGCTAATCATCATTTGTGTTAATCGATCCGACCATAATTTAGCCCCATTGCAGTCTGTGAAAACTCGGTCTCTATAGAAGTTGCACATGGGAAATTTCGTATGTGAATGCGTTGAGTTATTTTTATCAGCTGAGTGAGTCAATTTGTTAACATTGTGACAGTCTTAAAGTTAAAGCTACGAAAAGTAGAATCACAAATAGACCCTGTAGTAACTTTAGTGCATCAGCCGATATCAACCAAACTCACACATGGTGTGTATATCATGATACTTAATATCCTCGCCAAGTTTGGCCCGGATCGGACAACTATAGCTTATAACTTTCATAGGACAAATCGGTCGAAAATTAATGATTTGTATGAAAAAATGTTGTTTTTATCAACCAATCCCATAAAAAGTCACACATTATGTGTATATCATGACTTTATATATCCTCACCAACTTTGGTCCGGATCATACAACTATAGCCTATAGATCCCATAGGACAAATCGGTCGAAAATTTAAGATTTCTATGAAAAAATGTTCACTATAAGGAGTACGAGGTCTTTTACTTTATTTGAAAAAATCGAAGTTTAATTTACTAATATTTATATATAATTTGAAATCATAAATTTAAATCTTTTAAGGTGAATTCTTCAATTTGACTTAACATTTTCTATTAATAACTTATTTAATTCAAAGTCGTTAACTGACTACATAAAAATAAACTTAAATGAGCAGAAATGACTTAATATTTCAACACTAATTTTTAGCAGCCAAATAAATTAGGCTTCTGGCAATGGGACAATTGATTAATCGAGTTAAAGGAAAAATTCTAGTTCCTAGACCTTAGTGTCTAGAAACAAAAAGCAAAATTCTCTTGATTGATTGAACACCCTCTTTTCATATTTGTTAAATAAAAGAATTTTGTGTGAAAAAAGCCGCCTCAATCCATTTTCGAATCCAAGTTTCGTGGGACGAACCCAGAATGTCTGTTGAAAGTGTTGATGCAGTCATTCAACATTTGAGGCATTGTTTGTTGTGCATGTCGGACAAAGCTTTCGTCACGCCATCAGGAATAGAAACTGCAGCCTGAAGACTGAGGACTCAAGACTTAAGACTGAAGACTGTGCACAGAGGACCCAAGACTGAAGACTGAACGCTGAGGGCTCAACCAAACATGTTAATCATTTGGCGCGTCAGAGCCTTGTCAGGGCCAACATACAGATTCACAGTCTTTGCCAAGTTAGCAGCTAAGCAAAAAAAAAAAAAAAAAAAAAAAAAAAAAAAACTATAAAAAAAAAAAGGAGTTGAGAATTTAAAGTTAAGAAGTCTAGTCTTGAGTGCACCGCAGGCGCTTGTTACAAATTCTGACGGACATAGGCCTATGCCAGAAATTGATTGGCTTTAATGTTAATGGCAAAGGGAGACTAAGAGGCTCTACTATCTTGTTAGAACTGACAACAACAATAAAATCATTATGTTGGTTCATTTTTTTTTTTTTTTTTTTTTTTGAAATAGACAGACAATTTGCTTCACAGTAGTCCTGAGACGTATGATCATTCAGTTGTTGATGAGCGAATCCACAGATGAGGTCAGGTTCAAGGCCAAGTTCAAGAGATTTTGACATTTCAGCAACACACATTCACATTCAAATTGATCAAAAAAAAAAAAAAAAGAAAAATTGGCAAAAATGCGGGTCAACAAACAGTTCCCAGCAGCAACAGCAGCAGCAGTAAAAACAGTTGTCTATGATTATTATTATGATTATGTTTTTTTTAGAAAATTTACACTGAAGAAAAATTTTTGTAGAGTAAAATTAAAAAAATAATATTTATTTAAAATATTTACACTTAAAAAAATTTTTTATTGAGTAAAATTAAAAAATAATATTTCTTTAGAATATTTACACTAAAGAACAATTTTTATAGAGTAAAATTAAAAAATAACATTTAAAGCAGCACTTTTCAATTTTATTGAAAATAAATGCTTACAGTTTTTAAAAAATTAAATTTCCAGTAAAAAACGAATTTTTTTTTAAATAGAGTTGCTAATTTAAATGTGAAATTTTAATTTCAAAAATGTATCTCCTATCTATTTTGTTGTAATTTTTATATTTTATCACTAGGTTTATATAAATAATTGATCAAAAAGACAATAAAAGGTACAAAAATATTTAAATTTTTGGTTTGATTAATATTAATTAATTTTTTTTTTAAAACTTTAATTAATTCTAATTTGGTTTGAATCGTTGCATTATTTAAAAATTAAGAATTGTAAATGAACTGATTTACAAACTGAATCCAATACAAATCTGATCTGTTCTCCTTTGAAATTATACATAAATTATTGTATTTAACAGTGTAGGCTTATCATTGTAATAAGTTTTTAAAGTATATGTATAGGTTTATTATTTAGAAATATGCAGACAGCTGACTTTGATGAAGGCTGCCCAAAATGCCACAAATGCAATTTCCTCACAGTTTTTTTTTTTTTTTTTTTTTTTTTTGTTGCTGGCATAACGAGCATTTTTATGGGTCGACATGGTCAGGTTTTCTCTCTCTCCCACATGCTGGTCTGAGATTTTTGCTGCTGTCGCTGCTGTTGTTGTAGATCTTGCTGTTGCTGATGTCTTGTGATGTCGTCAATGTCCATTTCCTGGGCCACTCACAGAGACCGCAATCTGTTGCGTTTATCAATGTCTTGGGCCAGGTTTCTATGGCCTGTCTCAGTGTCTCTATCTCTCTAAAGCTCTGTGTGTGTGTGTGTGTTTGTGTGTGTGCGTGAATGTTTCTGCATAATTTGCAAAATTATGGGAATCGAAATTCAAGTGCGCCCAAGTCAGCGAACGTCTGCAAATGCCAGTTAACCAGTGAAGCCGCAACAGCAACAACAACATCGACAACAACAACAACAACAACAACACCCCGCACTGTTGCCCGTTTGCCCAATGGCCATGTCTAGCGACTCCTACTCTAGGGTAAACACGATTGCCCAGCCAACTTGATCTGCGGTTTTGGACTTTCACAAACGGCCAACTGGCAAATGCTTGCAAACTTGGCTAAGAAAGAATTTACCTGCAATGACAATGAGCAGTCAGAATGATCATGATGTTGCTGGTGTTTTTTGTTATTGTTATTGTTGCTGTTGTTGTTGCTGTTGTTGTTGCGGCTGTTGCTGCTGCTGCTGTTGCTGTTGCTGTTGCTGGAAACGTTGCCATTTTATGCTTCATTAGGCCAAAAATTATATCGTGGCATCAAAAAGTTTTTAACTGCCAAGCAAAGTGACAGACAAGCAACAGCCAATCTGCAGCTAAACTGGCAACTAAATGACCTAAGCAACAACCACACACACATACACTCTCACACAGGTACGGAGTACAATGGGCAGTTGGTACCTAAATGGTTCTGGTTCTCCATTTAGATATTTTCTACACCAATTTCGCTAGCTTCATCATCATCATCAAGCGACGACCTACACTTTTGTCTGCCGCTTCTTCTTCTTCTTCTTCTTCTTGGACTCCATCCTACTTCTCCCACAACCTCCACACACCTATTACCCCCTTCTCGGTCTTTGCATTTTCGTTAGTAGTTTTCAATTAGAAAATTGATGAGCTTTGCTTGATGGAAAACTGTCCAGCTGACGTCCAACAAATTAATAATTAGAAAAAACCTTAAGATTGTCTACAAAATTCCAAAGTTTTTTTTCCATTTGCCTACAAAGCAGTTATCTTCAATTAAGTCTTTCAAGTTTTAAGCAATTCCCTTAGACATCAAAAAATTGCTATAAAAATCTTACGAAACTATCAAAATAGTAGTATATTATATACATATATATTATTGGTAATATATTATGTTGCAATGATTCTTAAATGTCAATCTTTTGTCTTATGAAAATTAAAAGTTTTAAATGTTAATACAGCTCACAGTTTTTATAAAATTTAATTTCAAATTTCACAATTTGAATTCAAAGTTTTAATCCGGATCCGACAACTATAGCTTATAGCTCCCATAGGACAAATTGGTCGAAAATTGTTGATTTGTATGAAAAAAAGTTGTTGAAATAAACCGATTTCAACCAAATTTTCATACATTATGTGTATATCATGACTCAAAATATCCCAACAAAATTTGGTTCAGGTCCGACAACTATAGCCTATAGCTCCCATAGGACAAATCGTTCGAAAATTGGTGACTTGTATGGAAAACGCGCACTAGCATGAGTACGGGGTCTTTTACAGTCGGCTTGCTTGACTGTAGCCTTTCTTACTTGTGTCAGTTAAATTCAAATTCATTTACTGACATATTATGATTATTTTTTTTATATAAAAAACGTAGACTTTCTCAGTTTGTCATTCACATGTTGACGTATATTATACGCCAACTTTCATTTGCATATATTCTCCCTTTTCTAAATTGTCACTCAGACGACAACGTAGTTAGTACACAAAGACAGACATTTGTGCTCTCCTGCAAGTGTTTAGTGAATTGTCACTCACATGTCAACGTAGACAGTAAACAGTTTTGTTTTTGTTTTGGTTTTTTTTTCTCCCATGTTAAATTCCAGTTTTCAATTAGGAATTTTTTAAATTTTCACTTACATACATGTTGGCATTGACATTCCCCATTCAATTAGTTATTTCTTAAATTGTCACTCACATGTTAACGTCAATGACGTTTAAAGAATGTATTTAATGTTATGGGGATTCCGTTGGTAGGAAGAATGAAGTCGCTTGAATGTGGCTTATCTTTAATTTGCCAGTCACATGTAAACATAGGCATTCAACACGAATGGAATGTGAGAATGAATTTTTGTGTTAGCAACTTTAACATACTTTTGTTTTTATTTTTTTTTTATAAATTCCTCAAGTTTACAGGGTATTACATTGCTTTTGGGAATTATTCGACCCGCAGAAAAAGATGCACCCGCATCGCAGCACTTTCAGCTATGCAAACTGCTCTAAACTAAAACTGAACTAGACTGCATTAATCTATGTAGATCTTTAGTGTGTGCTCACGCATTGAATCTCAGCTGGAAGTTGTCTTTCGATAGAAGAATCGATCGTTTGGTAAAACAGTATACAAAGTTGGATGAAGAAGAAGAAGAAGAAGAGATAGAAAAAGATGAAGTAGTCTTTCATGAGTATGAGTGTAGACATTAAACGCCTTGAGGCTCAGCAGCCATCTATTTGGCCGAGAGTTACTGGATGACTGGATGAATGGATGACTGCTTGACTGATGGACAGATTGATGCACTGTGATTCAAGTGTGAGCACAATCGCAGTCGGGAATCGCATTTGGAATCGCAATTCGCAATTCGCAATAGGCCGACTGTCAGCGAACATCAGCGAAGCGACAAATGAGCAGACGCTGCCAGAAATGCGGACGAGCAAACATGCTGTAGATCAACATGGATGGAAATGGGATGCTGTGGCATGCAAGGCATACACTGTGCGAAATAAACGAGTAACAAAAACTAGCGTCGCATAATTAAAAGTGTCAATGGATAAGGTTTGAAAAGATCAATAGTTGACTTATAAAATGGCTTAGTACTTTAAGCTTACACTGCGAGAAAAGACTAAACTTGATAACTTTATATCTATACATTACAGTTTTATTTAATAAATTGATCTTCAAAATTGATCAAATTATTTTAAAATTAAAATATCTTTTTTTTTTTCAATTTATTCAAATATAATAAATACTGCTCCTTTCTACTTACTCTTTGTTTTCTCTCAGTGTGTTGTATGATTTTTGTATGGGAACCACAGCATGCCCAGCTAAATCCCCTCGACACCCCTACCCATACCCATGTCCTACATTGAGAGGGTTCAGTCTGGAATCTATTGCAAAAATGGAACCGCAACTCAGTGCACCTCAAGTGTCAGCTCGTCCACGCTCGAGTGTGCAAAATGATTTTCCAATGCTTCTCGGAGTCAGTCTCAATCCCAGACTTTGGCTCAGACCCAGAGACAGAGACAGAGCCAGAGCCAGCCTTGGACGCGGACTTAAACTCAATTGTGCTGAACTCCATTGAACTGAATTGAACCGCATTTCTTTGCTTTGAAGTTTGTTTGTGTTATTGATGTACTCACATATTTTAATTTAGTTCATATCCGCACTTGAATGCATCAATGCCAATGAAGAATATCGAAAATGGACTTCATCAAACTTATAGATCGCTGCTGGACTAAGACATGTTAACGCATACACTGATAAAAAGGAAAAGTCCAAATCGCTTTAAAATTTGAGTTTTAAATTTGAAAACTAAAATTTACATAAGGGAACAAATTCTTTATAGACAGTTAAGAATTAACTTTAACTTTAAGATTACTTTGAATTTTTTGGAATCCTTTTTTTATAACATTTAAGATTTGTTATTATTATAGTTTGGGAATAATTGATTTGTATCTAGATTTAAGGTAATACAAAAACTATAAACAAATTTTTTCTGTGGGTAATCTGTGTTTTCAAATATTTTTCGAACTCTTCAGATTTTATTGTAACTGAAGATTATTTTCTTTGCACAAAGGAATCTCTCAAAAAAAAGTGATTTTTATTTAAAGAAAATCTGCTAATATAAATGTTTAATATGTTATTAAGTGCTTTTCACCATTTTTTAGCAACTAATAATTGTTAAATATTTCGTCATTTTGTGTTGCAGTTAAAAATTTAAGCAAGCGAGTAAATGATAGAGAGATAGAGAGAGGGGAAAAGAAAGAGAGAGGTATAGTTGTACTAGTGTATATTAACTATTAGTATTTGCAAGTCAGTTATTTGATATGTAGGTCGTTGGCTTGCGTGTCTCAGAGTCTTCTGCTAACTTCACGTACTCTCATCATGCATCATTCACGACCGTCAAGTTAACGGTTCACCAAGCACTCGCAATGCCCTACGAATGTGAATCGTATCAGTATGAGTATGAGTATGAGTATGAGTATGAGTATGAGTATGAGTATGAGTATGAATACAAGTGCCTGTGAATTACATCAGAGGGAACGAAAAGAAACATTTAAGAGACGTTGAGGCCAACTAACTAACTAACTAACTAACTAACTATTTAGAATGATTTCATCAGAGTTGAGCCAAATCAGCAAATCAACATCACAATCACAATCAGAATCACAACAATCAGAACCAACGACAACGACAACGACAACGTTGTTCGTCACGCCTGCGCATCTTACCTGTCGTTTCTTCCTACTCACCTCTTACCTGACTTGTCTACTTCTTCCTGACTTAGCTACCATGCATTGTCTAGCTGGTGGGGCCTGGCTTATGTCACTTGGATTTAGCTTGTTATACCCTGTAAACCAAAAGAGAGCTCTTAAAGGGTGGTTTGTTTGGTGATAAACGTTTATTAACAATTTGTTTTGTTCATGCATTTCTTTTTATAGGATATTTACTCGTTGCACTGCTCATTAAATTATACAATTTAAATTAAAATTTGTACAGAGTATCTAAACGTTGATCACTCAACTAGCTGACATGTCTCTGCTCCATTTCTGTCACGCTTGAAGACGGCAATTGAGCCAATTGACTTATCCAACTGTTCTTGTGGTGTTTTGAAGATGCTGAAGCTTGACTCTAAACTGGAGACTGAAGACTGAAGACTGTGTAGACCTGGAGACTGCAGACTGTCGACTGTAGAACCTGTAGTCACTTGCCGGTTGGGGGCGTGTGAAGAGTACGGCCCATTAGAAGTTTGCTACGAATCGGAATGGGGCAAAAAGAAACAAAAGCACAAAACGAGATACACGTTGTTGACTCGCAATATCAAAACGAGAACAACGACAAACAGCGACAACAATGGTGCGGGAGGCGCTACAGGAAAATGACTAATTATGCGGCAGGTAGGGGGGAGTGGCAGGGGGGATGGGGGGCTGAGGCAGCCAGGCTAGCAGCCACATTAGCGGCAAAGCGGGGCGAACTTTGCGTTGGTAGCGGTGAATGGTAATTGCGAACCGTTATAATGCGAGAGCGCGCATACAATAAGTGCAAAAGCAAGAGGCAACTCGAGGCGTGGTGGCATGTGGCATGTGGCAGGGTCGCACCGTGGACAAAATCATTCGATTTTGTGGAAGAAAATTTAAATTTCAAACTTGTCAATCTTTTGATAGTTTGTAAAATTTTTGAAAATCTATATTTAGACCCAGTACTCAAACGAGTGCAGGAGTCTTATAGTTTTGTCGAAATGTGCGAAATTTGCGTATCAGGCAGTAGGAGGCGTGGCCGACACCATAAAGTACATATAATCTTGATAAGCATCAGCAGTCGAGACGATATAGCGATGACCGTCTATCTGTCCGTCTGTCAGTCCGTACAAATACCTAGATCTCAGAGACTATAAGAGCTAGAGACACTATGAAATTCTGTCTTTATAACAGACAGATTGTAAAAGATGATTTTCATAGCAAAGATACTTGAAAAGAACTTCACTATACTTCTATATGTGTATACCAAATCAGTCGAAAATTGTTTATGGATTTTTATAGTTGGCTCGCTCGACTATTGCTCTTCTTAAGTAAGCTAGAGTCGGATGAGTCTGCTGTAAATATTCTAAAGCTTTCATATATACTAGTTCCCTAGTTAATATGTGATCTTCTAAGATGTATAAACAGCTTAAAGTGCCAATCCCTTATTTTAAATAGATAGTTCTTGTTAAAGCTATATGAAATAGTTATCTGATTCTTACTGAATGACACAATTCTCGGTTTTTGATAAGAATTTACTAATTTATACTAAAAGTAAATAATATTGTATTATATCTTAAGTCATTAAAGTTATATCGAATTTTTTTGGAAGCGAACTCTTGCATTATTATTTAACAAAATTATTAATATTCAAGAAGAAAAATTTTTTGGTATATTATTGCATATTTTTTTGTAAATTCACTAAATGTACTAAATGGCCCACTGTAGGTCGCAGGGAGCAGCCCGAAGAGGCGGGCACTTGTGGCAGCTTGTGCGGCTGTGCAACTGTGTGGCGGTCCCTAACGCGTTGCACACATTTGCTCTAATTTCGCAAGAGGCAAATGCGACACTCGTTCACGCGCATTTGAGGCACACAGAAACACACACACTTACACATACACACACACTCACACACAGACACAGAGACACGAATCCCGCTTAGATTTGCCTAGGCATTGATGTAATGATGATGACGTTGCTGACCCAGTTGCAAACTAGCCGCAAACCTTTGTGCCGCATCCAGGCTGTGGATGTGGATGTGGATGTGGATGCATCTTTTGTTGCACAAAACTGTGTCAGTGGTGGCTGTGGCAGTGGCAGTGTCGATGTCGATGCCGTAGTCGATGCTACAATGCGCTCATTTATTTGCCACACAAAGCCAAAACGTTGCCTATGCTGCTAAAGGTGTCACAGACATTTGCCCATATTTGGTTACCATAAAACCAGGCAACCCGACGACGCGACGCGTCGCGACGTGGCAACTTGCCACTTGGGGTAACCAGGCAACAGCCAACAGCCAACAATTCAAGCGGGCGTTGCAAGTGGATGCTGCATGCTGCATCGGTGTTGCCCCCAAAGCGATGCATTTGATTCAATTCTCAGTACCAATATGGACAAATTGCGGGAACTAACCTATTTTGTTGCCGTTGACAATGTTTAATGTTCTTGCCACAAAGCTAACCCACTCCACTCCACTTCCCAGCCCTCCCCACCCCTCCTAGCTACCTAGTGACCTCTCTCTCTCTCTCTCTACCTGCCTTCACCTTCACTGATTGATGAGACTGTTTGTCAACTTATCGTTTATCATTCGTACTTCTCCTCTTTGAAAGTCTTTCTACATAAAGTTGATTTTAAATATTATGCAATAATTTATAAAAACTTAAATAAAATATTTCATTGATTATCTTCTGCTTATTTTTAAGTCGTTCTTTTCTATATTTTCTCCTATATATTTCCAGCATCCTTAAGCTTAGTATTTATTCAGATTTTGCCTAACTTTAGTTTATCTTTAAGTATTTTTCAATTTTTGTATTCTTCCCTTCATTTTACCATGCCATAATGCCCATCTTCTAAAACTATTCGTTTAGTTTTTTTTAAGTGATTCTTCAGTGCTTCTATAGTGTTTTTTCTCTTTAGATTTTCTGCAATTTGGGTTGGGATATGATCGGCTTAACAATGGAATTGGTTCCAGAATCTTGCCCTATCTAATAGTTAAAACCACATACATATGTGAAGACTATATCTCATGTGAACATGTCTTTTTTCTATAGCTTCTTCTTCTTCTTCTTCATTATGCTCTTCTGCTCCGATTTAGTTAGTTAACTCTAACAGTTAATAAACACATGGAAAATCATAAGACATATGATGGAAATGTACATCTTCATGCATCGCAGATGTCGCAATGTTTTTATACTCTCTGCAAGAGAGAGTATATTGTGTTTGTGAAAAGTATGTAACAGGCAGAAGGAGGCGTGGCAGACCCCATAAAGTATATATATTCTTGATCAGCATCACAAGCCGAGTCGATATAGCCATGTCCGTCTGTCCGTCTGTCCGTCTGTCTGTCCGTCTGTCCGTCTGTCCGTCTGTCCGTCTGTCCGTCCGTATGAACAAACAGATTTCAGAGATGGTAAGAGCTACAAGTTTGAATTTGGTCTCTATCGACTCGATATTAAGTCAGTCAATACAAGAATCTTTTTTTTTCCGATGCCACGCCCCGTTCGCCCACAATGAGCAAAAATCTAGACACACCTCGTAAAAAATTGATGTTTTAGGCGAATATCTCAGTAAATATGGCACTTAGGAACACCCATTTTGGTATGTAGGTTCCTAGAGACGGTATAATTGTATTGTCATCAAAAATTTTGGACTGCCACGCCCCCTTTTCTCACAAGAAATAAGATAATTTGCAAACTTCAATGCCGATTTTAAGGTATATGTTCTTATCGTACAGTATTGTTATTTCACATTCGTTTAAAGACAAAATATATTAAACTATCCTGAAAGTTGCATCTAAATCGGACAATAAACAAAAGAGCTAGACATGTAAGAAAGTTGATAATTGAACGCAATGCCAATGCATGTGTGCAAGCGAGATAGAAACATACAACATGTGAGCGAACGTTTTCGCTGCTTGCGTGGCTTAGCGGCAGCGCTGCCCGCGAATGCTGGCACTGCCAACCAATTGTGTATGTATTACATATTCACACATACATATGTGCGTGCATACATATAATGTTAAGTGTGTATGCATGTGTATACATACAATCAGATGTTTTTGTTTCAACGTGTTTTGTTGCAAGTATCAATTGATATACCCGGATATCGATTTTATTAAGATGATCGGGAATAAAATGCAGAGAGTATTCTACGGTCGGGCGTGCTCGACTGTACTTTTCTTTCTTGTTTGCTATTGTTGTTATTGTTGTTGCTGTTGTTTGTCTTGTAAATTGTTGTTCTATTTCATGTTTTTATTGTTAGTATTGTTGTTCTTGTTGGTAATCGCAGATCGCACGGTTTCGAGTCAAGGCCTACGAAAATTGACATAGAATGTTAGGTAAAGTTGATACGACTCTATAGATACATTCATAGAAACAAGTCTATCTACTCATATGTAGTACTTCTATTTATAACTCTGCATATGTATGGGAAAACATAATTTCCATTGCTGTTCTTACTGTTGTAGTCGCACTGGCAAGTGGCAAGTGGCAAGTGGCAAGTGGCAGTTGCAACTGCCAGATAACTGCACAGAACGCATCTAACTGTCAATTGTCACAGCACGTTCTATGAATTTTCTTGCTTCGTTGCGTTTTCCTCTCATGCAACTGATTTCAAATCAAAATCAAAATTATTATTTTTTTTTTTTATCACCAACCAACTGCGTGTTGCAGTTGCATCAGTTGCAGTTACAGTTCTAACAAAAGAATTCACTGATAAAATGAGAGCTTAGCTTTTATTGTAAAAATACGGAAGTCGCTAAATTAAAGACAAAAATGCGAAAAAAATTTATTAAAAATAATCATATCTTTTATGCTGTAAGCAAAAAGAACTAGCTTTTACAGTCTCTGAGATCCAGGTGTTCATATGAACGGGCGAACAGACGAACTTTGTTACATAAATCGACTCTACTGTTGAACCTGATCAAGAATATATATACTTAATGGTTTCGATTACGCCTACGTCTGCCTGTAACCTACTTACAAACCAGACTTACATATTATGGGTATATCATGGTTAAAACTATTCTTGTTTGGTCCGGATCGGACAACTATAGCCTATAGCTCCCATTGGACAAATTGGTCGTAAATAGGAAATTTGTATAAAGACATGTAGTGTTAGTTGAGCTATCGCAACAAAACTAACACATGTTGTGTATATCATGACTCTAAATATTCTGACCAAGTTTGGTCCGGATCGAACAACTATATCCCATAGCTCTCATAATACAAATCGGTCAAAAATTACTTATTTGTATGGTAAATTGCGCCCTAGGATGAGTACGGGGTCTTTTACAGTCGGTTCTCACGACTGTAGCCTTTCTTAATTGTTTAGCTTAATTTTTGAATACTTTATTTTTCTCGCAGTGTATAAAGCCTAGCCGTAGAACGATTCCCATTTGGCTTATTGAGTTCGTGTCTTAACTGAAATTTGGCTTTCACTGCCCAACGCGTCGATTGATAGTCAATTACCTGAAATCACTTTCCTTCTCCTCCGAGTAGATCCCACACAGGGAGATGATTTGCCACAGATTTGGTCACACAGGCTTTGGCTTTAGCTTGCTCGTCTGCTTCTTCTTCCTTTTCCTCTGTTCCTCTGTTCCACCTACTCCATCTCATCATCTCCTTCTCGAACTCAATCCGAGTTTCGATTCTCGTCTCGTTTTCAGCTTGTGCTCATTCGATGTTGGGAAAATGCTTGTAATGGAATGTGCAAATGAGTGGAAAATAATATCCTTGACACGACTAGAAAATACCCTGTAAAATGACTTTTAGTGTGCGCTGCTTTATTTATACGAAGTTGGTAGAAAAGCTAAATAAATTAATAAATAATATTAATATGAGTTATGTGTAGCATAAAATGATTTTTTTTTTTTTTTTTTTTACAGTTCCTTTTTATTGAAAGCAGTTTCGAGCAGCACTATTTTTGTTGTACATTTTTATTATTTTTAAGAATTTACTATGAATTTGGCAACATTTTTTTAAAATTTGTTATAAAAAAAAATTGTACTATTCTCAAATATCTTTAATTTTTAATAGCTTACTACAGAAAACACTGTGAAGTTTGTATACAAAAATTGAACAAATAAATTCTTAAGTAATAAGTAATTTAAACTTTAAAAATATATTAACATTTTAAGCCAAATCCCAAAATATTTAAATTGTTAAACTATCACTCGCTGTTTAATTTAAAAATGATTTTTTTTTACCTAAACTTTACAGTGAAGAATTCCCTTCGAATATTAAAAATCTTAAAGACTGAAGAATTGTTTTCAGTCAAATTCTATTTGCAGTGCATTTTCAATGTCACCTTCACTATGTCATACCCTTTTTGTGGCAATTTTTGCCCGTTTCGTAGGATACTTAAACCAAAAACCCAGAAACGTGAGCCCTCAGACATCAATCGAAACTGTGGAAAACCATGACGAAAATCGAAAACTATTTTTCACAGCCGTTTTTCGCCAGGGCCAAAGTCAAAGATGCTGAGCCCGCCAACGGCGACAAAAACCATAAAGAGGAAAAACTTAAAAAAAAAAAAAAATTGCATTTAGAATCATTTTTGTCCGTTTTCTTTATGGCCCAAAGAAAGTTTTTTTTCTTTTTTTTTGGGTTTTTGTTTTTGTTTTTTTGCCAAAGAGCCCACAATCTTGGACATTTTCCGATGGTTTTTGTTTTTGGTTTTTGGCTTTTTTTTTTTGTTTTTGAACGTTTTGCTTCGTTTGGCTTTTTTGTGTCTTCATCCAAAGTATGCTTTGTATCTACATCTAGTACGTCTGAGTTAAAGTCTATGTCTCTGGTAGTGAGTGGGTCTTTCGGCTGGGGTCTACAGAGTTTGGGGTCTTTTGTTCTTTGCTGTTTTGTATCTGGAAAATGCTATCTAACGGCATCAGTTACACTACATAACTGTTCTCACTTTCTTGACTGCGCCACCGACAGAGTTGCCGCTTGAAAATTTATTGTTGTTTTGTCTCTTTTGCCGCATATCCGGTGCCACGGATGGTGTCCGCAACCATTACGATTACTTAGAGCGCATTACATGCCACATGAATGAATTAGAAATAAAACACAAAAATAAACTATAGAAAGAAAATTCAAAAAGAAAAAAAAAGAAAAAAAAACCGAATTACAATTACAATTTAAATCAGACTTTAATGAATTACTTAAAACTTGAGTGAAATTTCATGTTCTTAATTTAGAGATAATGTTTAGAGATTGCATATCTTTGGGGTTCTGTGTAGCATAGTTCCAAAGGGGTCTAAATTCATTCGATTTGGTAGCTGTTCATACAATTTATTTCTTCTTGATAAGGTTGGTTTATTTCTCAATTACTTAGGTTCTTAACAAACCCAAGTTGATTTCAAGTAGGCTTTTAGCTCTCTTATCTCTAAGATTAATAGCTATATAGCATGAACTTAGTTGAATACTTTTTTAGTATATTTTGTAAATATACTATTTTATTAGGCAAAAAAAGTAGTTAAAAGTCTGTGTCTAAGGAGCTTAAAGTGTTTTACATATAGATTCAAAATTTCCTTGCTTAATATATATTTTTGATTAACAGATTCCATTCCCTTTTTCTTAAAAAGAAACCCTTTTTATAAAAACCCAAAATTGAAATCAAATTCAAAATGAAGTCATTTGTCTTCGGCTTAGCACTTTCACCCATTGAACCAGTTGATGAGACTTAAGAGCAAGATTTAAGAATTTTTTTTATGCATTTATTAGTCAGCTCAATGGCAGTGATCAAGGGCAATGCCATCGGAGTATTCAGAAAGCTGCATAATAAACGATAAAAGTGTTTTGAATATCAAATGAATAAATTGTACAAGAAAAAGAAGATGAAGAAAAGAAGCTGAAGAAAGAGTTTGGTATTAAAAGGAGTCTAATGGAATAACTTACTTAGCAACTCTGAAGCTGAATGCAGTTAAGAACAGGTTAAAGATTAGATACAAGAACTGTGTATACAAACGTTTTATTCTTCTTTATTTTCAAACTAATGGGTATAACTCACTTAGCAAGCTGGTAGAAATATCTTAAGATAAACAAAACTGAGATTTGTGTGTAGATTTCTATCTAATTTGCACCTGATGTGATGAATAAATTGTCCCCAAAGAAGCAAGTGAAATCATGATACACACACACACACACACACACACACACACACACACACACACACACACACACACACACACAATTTCTTGTTGATAAAAATTGTAATGAAAGTAAAACCCATTAGATTCAATGAGCGACGATGACCATGACAAGAAAGCAGACGTGCGACACGTGTAGACTGAAAACAAGAAACCAAAAAAAAAAACCAAAAACTCAAAACTCAAAAATCAAAACTCAAACTACAAAGCTTGTTGGTTAAAATGAGTGTACTCGTAACTGGCCAGATATACAGATGTACATATGTCTGCTTAACTTGGCTTTGGGGCGACATTAAAATAAAATCAACTTAATGTGAAAATTGTAAAATGTAAAAAAAAAAAAAAAAAAAAAAAACACCGAAATTACTATAGAAAGAAAGGCCGAATCTAATGTGAAAAGAAGTCAGTCTAAAGAAAGATAATGGAAACAGTGAGAGAGACTACAGACTGTCCGTCAGTTTAGTTAACTTTACTTTATTTCAGTTGCGACTTTTGTATCTTTTCTTTGAAGTGAAATTTTTGCTTCAATGCCACAAAGTCTACAATGCCGGCACATAAAAAACTTTATGATTTAATATCAATATTATCACGAGATACCCTAACTTAATATTTAACAATGGATTTTATGAAACTTATAACAATGTTAACTTCAAAATTGATTGGAAAATATTTGTACAGAGTTATTATGGACAAGCTTTAACAATATGTTTATTTTGGTTCACTTTTTTTAATTAAAAATTTAGACATTATTTAATAGCTTATGAAAGTCAGAGAACTACTTATTATCGAAAAGAAAAAATCTTAAGTTTCATAAAATATATTATTTTTAAACAACGGTATTAACTTTTAGTAGCTAATAATACATAAATTAATTAACTTCATTTCTTAATATTTAAAGCTTTTAGCATTTCTGCAGTAGAAGTGCTTTAGATTAAAAACATTTTTTAAAGATAATTGTTAACAAATTTGTTTTTCTAGTTACGTATAACTTTTTAGTTATGTATCACTTTTAAAATATATCTATTTTTAATATTTTAAATATTTTATATATATACTTTAATAATAAAAATAATTAATAAAAATTTTAAAAAATTATTTTTGTTCCGATTAAAATAAAAATGAATTAATAAAGTTGAGAAAAGTAAAGTTTTTTTAAGCTACAAAATTTAAACTCTATAAATAAAATTAAAAAAATATATATTTCAAAAAAAAAAAATACACTCGAGTTTCAAGAAGTCAAGATACACGCAACGGGGCGTTACAAATAGAGTAAAATAGCTAATAAGACCCAACTTCTAAGGTTGAGTATTTGATGAAGATGACAGACAGAGGACAGGGACACACGACGAAAACAACAACAACAACAACAACAACAACAACAACGACGACGACGACGAGGGTCGGACATGGGTAATGAAAAGTGCGTAGATCATTACTTGTTTTCCGCTTTTGTGATATTCTTGCGTACGGCACCTGTAGGCCGTAGTCAGGGGAGATTCGTAGAGGCAAAGGGAAAAGGGGGGACAAGGAGAGAGGGTAGAGCAAAGTGGAGGGAGGGTATAAAGTGGTAACGGGTATTGTTATTGTTGTTGTTGGACTGCATCTTAAAACACAATTTATTTCGCGTTTAATTGCTTTAATTGTGAAAATAATTTCGTTTTCATTTTCGTTGGCCAGTGAAATCTACGACGTCGGCTTCTCTATGAAGTCGAATGATTGCGATCCCCCAGGTAGACAAGCTCCTAACCGATCTTATAGGTAGACCATGTGTTTATGTACCTATCTAACCCGAACTTAAACTGAGACTGAGACTTAACTCATTCATAATTAAGAAAATATTTGAAATAAACGAATTGAAGAATGGTGCACTGTAGAGAGTGCTCGACAATGATATACCCATTATTTTTTATTTTCAATAAATTCTACAACATTTTGTTGTTTAAAAAGTTGTGAAAGTTTCCATTTTGATCATTAGAAAATGTATTTCATTTATCAAATTGGTTTTAATCAATAAATATTTTTTTTGGAATACAAGTAGGCTTGTTTTATACCTGTCAACTCTTCACAAAAGCTGCAAATCACATAGAAAATTTGTATTTCCAATTGATTTCAATTTTTTTTTTTACTGCACAATGGACTTGTCATTAAATCGCGAGAATCGTTTAATGTTATTGGAATCCGTTAAGGAGAATGTTCAAAATCTTTTGCGGGAGCATCAAATTATGTCTGAAGCCCTCGGTCGTAGCCGTATGCAAGGGAATTTCAGGCAACACATCGAGCAAATGGATCAATTAAGATACAAAGCCTTTAATATGATAATTGATACGGTGCCAAATCTGGTTTCGAGCTCTGAGGAAATCGGTAAAGTGTCGCAAATGATTCAACTACTGTTGAATGCCACCAATGAAATCAACCCGAATCTGTTGTACCTTTGAATTTATCGAATTACAAACGAAAACTTAATAAATCGTTTTCGGAAAATATTCTAAAATTTCTATTTAAATTTTCTTCTTGGGTAACACTTTTTAACTTGATCCAATATATAAACCCATTTGTGGGTTTCGATAAATTATCGAAGTGCACATTAACCGCTTACCATATTCACAATGACAGTAATGAGTTCAACACGAGTCAACACTTTGAGAGTAATCAGTGAACTCAATCAGGAATTATTTGCACTGGTGAATGCCCAAAATTGGGTAAATAGAAAACGCCAAAAGCCTTGGCCAAACAAACGTTCATTCAATATTGGCCGCAACTAAACATGGCCAAGAAGAGACAGCTGAACAACTGGCAGCAATACTTACCATTTGGCCCGAATGGAATGCCAAACCCAAAGCCAGCTGATGGTCTGCCAAAATGTGCAGAAAAACAACAACAACAACAACAACAACAACAACAACAAGTAAAAGACTCGTAAACCGAAATTATGCGCGTAAATGGTGTGTGATAGAGAGGGGAGAGGGAAGAAGGAAGAAAGAATCGAGAGGAGAAATGGTAAATCCAGACGGTAGCTAGAGTTACGAGTTCAAACTTGGAAGTGGAGTTAGAGTTAGAGTTGGAGTTGGAGCTGAAGACGTTGGCAGAGACACACCGTAAGGCAGATTTGAGTTTCAAATCAAAAAGCTAATGAAAAGGTTATAAATGCCGTTATGGTACACACACACACACACACACACACACAAATACAAACACTCAAATCGAGTTAGACAGAAATTATGCCAATACAGACACAGACAAAGATACAGATACAAATACAACAACAACTACAAATGGGAATAGCTGTAGAGCCAAGAAGCGAAGCGTTCTCTTCTAATTTCTTCAAAGAACAACCAAAAACTCTAACGAAATGTATCTTAATCTTGGGCGCATTACAGTTGAGCATGCCTATAATGAATTTACCTGCATGTGCACAACAATTTTAAGAGACAAAAAATTAATTGAAATTTTTATTACATTTTTATCGTTTTTCAAATTAACTTTATGAGTTTTGCATTTTACGGTTTTATTAAAATATAATAAAAATAATGTACTTAACCTACTTTTTTTTACAGGGCCTCAGCTGTCTATTTAAAAGATATATAAGATAAATTACAAGTTTGCAATGTTTATATAAATATTATTATTCTTTGTACATAATATATTTTAATAATTTTTGTTGTTTTTTGTTGTTTATTTTCTTAAAAATTTAAATTTATTAAAAAACTATAATTTTTATTTTAGTGTTTTCTTTATAGGATTTATTAATTTCCTATAAATTGTAACCAAAGTAGAGCACTATTTGCAAATGAGTTGAAAGGTCGTTATACAGTAGTTTGACTGTATCTATTTCTGTCTCTGGTGCCGATGTATCTGTATCTGTATCTGTTTCTATTTCTATTTCTATTTCAGTGCGGCTGCAGCTGGAATGCTAAACATGCAAGAGCAAACGCAGAGCAGGCTTGTGCCTGTCTTGGCTTCAAAAGTTGGCTTTGACTGGTCTTGGCCAAGTTGCTTCACACGCTGACTGGCGATGCATCAAGGGGCGAATTGATGCCGCCGATGATGAGGTGCCACTACCAATGCCAGTCTCAGTCTTAGAGTCAGACTCAGAGTCAGTCTCAGTGGTAGTCTTAGTCTTAGTCTTAGTTTAAAGCCAAGACAGTCGGCTTTGTAAGCCAAGCATAATGAGAGTTACCAATGCCAATGCCAACGACTGCGATGTCGACTGCGACGGTAACTGCAGCGTTAGCAGCGACGCCAACTGGCTAAGATTATGCTAATAAGTTGGCGCTGTAGTCGAAGTCGAAGTCGGAGTTGGAGTTGGAGTTGGAGTTAGCGGCAAACGGTATTGGTAACCAAAGTCATGAACGCAAACGCCAGAATCTCAGACCGACGACACATAAAGCAGAGAATTGAACAACAAACAAGAAGCAGATGAAGACGTGGAAGAAGTAGTAGAAGAAGAAGAAGAAGACAAAGAAGTGGAAAAGGAAGCAAGAGCAAGATCAACGACAGCTTGCAGAACGGCAACGGAACGCGCAGAGACAACAGTAAAAGCTAAAGCTGCATTCTAGGTCAGTGACTACCACTAGGAGCTGCTGCTGTTGCTGCTGCTGTTGCCACATCTGCTGCTGTTGTTGCTTATGGTGTTGGCCAATGTCTCATTCATTTATCAGACAACCATGGACCAGGAGCATGCCATGGAAATCGGTCAATTGTTCGCCTGGTCAACTGTCAGCATTGCTTTTCGGTTCTTTTTATACATTTTTTGTTTTTGTCTACTTTTTTTATGTTTTTTATTTTCCTCCTACTTACTTTTTTATGGCATATTACGAGTACTCGTATGTTGGCCTAAATGGCTATTTGGTTACTGCAATTGCTGTTCAGTTTTGTAAGTGGCTAGTAGATACGATGAGGGGTGTGTGAGGGGCGGAGCGTATCGTGTGTTTGAGGGTGTGGGAGAATGCAGTGTGTACTCAAATTGAGCTTCAGTGAATGCTTAGAATAAGTGACCTTCAGTTTAACATGCACTTGGTCACTAACTAACTAGTTTCATTTGAATAAGCCAATAATCTTTTTCATCATAGATGATCTCTTGAAAGCAGAATTCGTGTTTCATGCATTAACTTTTCGTGTGTCCCGTATTAAAAACGGTACTAAATTTCTAGTTCAACTGAATCTTATAATTAATGAAAATAAATTGAGTTATGTCAATAGTCTCAATACTGAAGGTAACAAATAATATATGATGTTGCTAATAATTATGCTAGTGGCAATGCAAATATGAATAATAATGTTTATTTCAATGCCAATTTTGATGTAATGTTAATTTTAATGTTAATGTAACTGTTGGTTGGTAATATTAACGATTATGTAAATGTCAATGTTAATTTTAATGTTAATATTAATATTAATGTCTGTGTTAATTTTAATGATAATATTAATACAAATGTTAACCTTAATACTATTACTAATGCATATGTTAATGCTAAAGCATATTGCTAATGCTAATGCTAATGCTAATGCTAATGCTAATGCTAATGCTAATGCTAATGCTAATGCTAATGCTAATGCTAATGCTAATGCTAATGCTAATGCTAATGCTAATGCTAATGCTAATGCTAATGCTAATGCTTATGCTAATGCTAATGCTAATGCTATTGCTAATGCTAATGCTAATGCTAATGCTAATGCTAATGCTAATGCTAATGCTAATGCTAATGCTAATGCTAATGCTAATGCTAGTGCTAATGCTAATGCTAATGCTAATGCTAATGCTAATGCTTATGCTAATGCTAATGCTAATGCTAATGCTAATGCTAATGCTAATGCTAATGCTAATGCTAATGCTAATGCTAATGCTAATGCTAATGCTAATGCTAATGCTAATGCTAATGCTAATGCTAATGCTAATGCTAATGCTAATGCTAATGCTAATGCTAATGCTAATGCTAGTGCTAATGCTAATGCTTATGCTAATGCTAATGCTAATGCTAATGCTTATGCTAATGCTAATGCTAATGCTAATGCTAATGCTAATGTTAATGCTAATGCTAATGCTAATGCTAATGCTAATGCTTATGCTTATGCTAATGCTAATGTTAATGCCAATGCTAATGCTAATGCTAATGCTAATGCTAATGCTAATGCTAATGCTAATGCTAATGCTAATGCTAATGCTAATGCTAATGCTTATGCTAATGTTAATGCTAATGCTAATGCTAATGCTAATACTAATCCCTTTCTTCTGTAAGAAATAATTACTAATAACTAATAAGCCCTTATCATATAATGGCAAATATTTTCATTACTATATGTCAGTTAAAGTCAAATAAAACTATCCCTGCCAAAATCTGAAAAGGTACTGTGATGAGAAATTAATACTTACAACATTATAGCTATGGGTATTACGTAAAAAGTTGATGATTCTAGAAGAATTAACACTATTTTAACAAATGAAGTATTTAGTGTTGTACAGTTATGTGCGGAAAAAGAGATACTGTAGACTTGTCTGTTATGTTCATTCACAAATATTGTCACTGAGTATCTGTAGCTTGAAATTTAGCTATATTCATGTCTGTATTTGTTTCTGTTTCTCTGGTTCTTTACAGTTGTTTTTAGCGCCGTTGTTATGTTTGGTTTGCTCAGTCAATGCTAATGCTAATGCTAATACTAATGATGATAATGATGATGATAATGGTCGCTCGCCGAGCGATAATGGTGGCAACAGTAGTGTCCACTAACTGGACAGACCAACCGAGACACGAACTCAGAGAATGTGATCGAGTCTCAAAGATTACAGCGAAATGAGTGACAATTCTGTTATTATTATAATGATTATTTAAGCTTAACTTTATGTATAGGTATATACATATAAACATACATATGTATATGAGATGGGGACCTCCCAGCTTTGAACGGTATTTAAATTGATGTTTGCAGTGATGAATGATCAATCAATCAAGTTGGAAGCTTTCATCGTTGATTCGGTGAACCAATTTAATTATTATAATCATTAGAAGCTGACTCATAACATTTGTATAGAGACGCCCCCATTGAATCTATATAGATTCCGACATTAATTAGCATTTCGATTTCTTCTTCGGTTTCCAACATTATTTAACCTCAGACGTGGGCGTGATCTGTGGGTCTCTGGGTCGCGTATCACTTTCATATTGATAATCGCAATAAATCTTCAAGTGGTTTTATTATTTTTATGGCATTTTGATGCCTTCAACTCGACTGAAATCAAATCAAAGTTCTTTTTTTTTTCCTCGAATGGCGTTTTGTTTGTCATTGTTGTTGTTGTTGTTTTTGGCAAAAAAGCAAACAACAGAATTAGAAACAACAACAATAACAACAACATCTTGACCCAGTAAAAGAAAAAAGTTTATTTTTATAAATTTTGTTACCTTCCTCGTTGGTGTTGTTGTTGTCGTTTCGTTTTGCTTATTCCGCAAGCTTTTTGGCCAAAAAGACTTTTGTATAGTTATTAATTCTTAACGGTTTTTACTTTCACGTTAGAACAATATGGACATAGGCGATAATTATTTCTAAAGATGCCGCAATCTCAAGTCCAACGCATCCGTCTCGCGTCGCATCGCATCGCATCGCGTCGCGTCGCGTTCGTTGCCTAAGTCTTTTGTTTGCTCTTCCGCTAGTCGCTGCGCGCTCTCTTAGCCCACAAAATGCAAACTCCCTGACAAGTTCAGCCCAAATATGTTATTTATATGGCCAACTAACGGTCTGAGAATGACGAACCAACTTTGCACTTTTTTTTTCTTTCTTTTTTTCATTTTTTTTTTTTTTGGTAGTAGTCTTAAGTCAATTTTTCTTTATCTTCTTTTTTCTACTCTTTGTAGGGAAAAAAACAAACAAAAACAAACAGAAAATTCCACAAAAATGAACCGAAAAAAATCAAAAGCAAATATAGACTTAAATGGAAACTAGAACATAATGCAAATTACACTTGGACAATGGCCAAAACAGTTCAGTCTTGGCCCAGACCAAAAGAAAAATGAGGTGAAATCTAACAAATCGAATTTGGCAAATTAACTTAGACAAAAGCACTCAAACAATACTCAAAGATCACTACATTTGTTTACTATACCTTTTAAGATCCGGGTTCCCAATTCACTTGAAACTATATTTACACAGGGAGAGTTAGACTTTTAAAAGAAAATATTTATTTTTTAGTCATTTATTTATTTTTAATAGAAAGCATTAAAAACTCTTTGTGAGTTATTTGTGTGGTGACAAAAGCAATAATTCTGCTGATAAAAGTTATTAAACGTTTTAGAAATTTATTATTTAAGTTAACAGTACTAAGTTTACAGTACTAAGTTTACAGTACTAAGTTTACAGCACTAAGTTTACAGTACTAAGTTTACAGCACTAAGTTTACAGCACTAAGTTAACAGTACTAAGTTTACAGTACTAAGTTTACAGTACTAAGTTTACAGCAGTAAGTTAACAGTACTAAGTTTACAGATTCAATACAGACTCTCTGTACTATGTTATGCTGTAAACTAATGTTCTGTTATTATCCAGTTTTCCTTTAAAAAATAACATTTTTAATAAGTTTTTTCATTTTTAAACAGATCTTAGTTAACAGTACTTTACAGAATTTATTTATACCCATGCTTTCGTGCAGCCTCCCCTATCTATGTTATGCTATATTAACAGCTGTTAGCACTTCCACTGTTACTAACATATTTTACTTTTTAAATGTAACATTTCCTATCTGTGTCAACAGTTTCGCTTTGCATCAGGATTTGAGAGGACTATTAATGCTTATAAGCCATTTAGCTAGACGGAACTCGGTTTAGCTTTTGGCCATAACGAATTCGGGTCATGCATATCAGCCTGATACTGTCATCATCATTATCCAGGCATTATAACTAGTAGCACAAGACATGATCACCGAGATGAGCATCGACAGGCGCGATTTTCGTTTTTTTTTTCTGTTTTCTGTTTCGTTTTTTTCGATTTTCGTAGTTTTTTTATTTTCTGAATTTTTATACAATAATTTTTCTTTTTTTTTTCATGCAACTTTCACATGTGAACGCGACACGATGCGACGTCTGACTGACGACTGCTGTCATCACCTCCACTCCCCTACTACAGCCCCGTCGCTCTTGGCCAGCTCAGCTCCCCCGCCTCACAACTTTCAGTTAATGTCTTGACCGCTTCAGTTTTTATAGCCGATTTGTTTCTCATATTAAGCATATAATTGCAAATATTGTAGAATCTTTTTTTACATTCAGTTATCATCTTATATTTTCTTAACCCAAATTGATATAAAAAGTAATAAATTTATGTGATTTACTAGCTAAACTAGTACTAACTAGCTTAACAACAGTTGTATAAGCGCAAAGAATCTTTCAAAATTTTTACTGCTCTTTTACTAATGGCTGTGGTTGTTGTTGTTGTTGCTGTGGTTGTTGTTGTTGTTGCTGTGATTGTTGTTGTTGTTGTTGTGGCTGTTGCTGCTGGAGCAATAAATTTAATTTCGATGCAAAGTAACAGCTTAATTCTAATGCCCAACAACGACGACGATGGACACGAAGAAGACGTTCATCATCATCAGCATCAGTTGGCGGGGCAGCTTCACAAAGGAAGCTGCGGTAATGTCGGTCTTATGCCAGGGGGTTGAGGGTGGGGCTAGAGCAGCGGTGGGGCGGACAGCGAGAAAATCAGAATTCCAGCGATTGTGTGACCGGCGGTGCCGCATCGTTTCGCTACACGCCACAACTCGTTGCAAGACATTTCACTTTTTTCACATTTCATTTATTTTTTCTTCACATATTTTTTCTTTTCTAAATTTATTTTTTTTTTTTTCTTGTCTTGTATCTTTCTTTCGTGCCACAAATGATGATCGATGAGCGCGTCGCATGTCGTTTGACCAAAGACATTTCGCTGGCATTTCAAATTGGCTAAATGCAAATTGGCAAATGGCAATGCAACACTTCCACTTGGCACACACACCCTCTTACCGCACCCCATTCCGTTAAAAATTGTTTAGATAAATGTCAAGAATAGCTGACAAATTAATTAGAGACTAAATGGACAGCAACAGCATTAACTCCCAATGTAATTCCTGAACTCATAGCCACTTCTGTCCAGGATAAAGCCTTCGGCAATCCACACTAATCACCAAACTGAGCGCAACGAAATTAGTGCCGAAAGAATAAGCCTTAATAAATGACCACGACACTGCAGTTGCCGACGACGACGCGTCATCGTGGTCGCAGTCAGCGTCTCAGTCGGCGTCACATCTTGTTAGCCGCTCAGCAACCAAGACGCTAATTAGCTGCGTTTGTGGCATTGGTAATGGCTCTAACACAGCTTCTGCCTCGAACTGTGGCCAAGACTCCAACTCCAACTCCAATTCTAATTTCAATTCCAACTCCAACTCTTTGACTCCAACTCCAACTCCGACTTTGACTTTTACTCTGACTCCAAGTCCGACTCCGACTCCAACTCCGACTTTTGTCTTTGGAGCTGACAAACGAATTGCAGCAAACTCTGATTTTTTTTGAGTGGCAAATAGGGCTCTAAAGACAACAGATGGGGTCGTCTTATTTTAGCTGAAAAATAGCTGAAATCACAAACATGTTTTCAATATATTGAGAAAAAAATGCAATTAATTATATTAATTCTATTAAGTTAAGAAACATTTGTTACTTTTATTCCATATCCCAGTCAACCATGATTAAAAGTTCCTTGAAAACGAAGGAATTAAAATTAATTTCGACAAGAAATAATTAAACGTGAAGTTAAACTTCATTTTCCGTGCTTTAAAAAAAGTGCAATAAATTTCTAGAAAATATAATATTTAGAATTTAATAAATAAAACTATGTTTTATGAAAAACTAAGAAGTTTAAAAAGAAAAGTAAACACATGTAAAAAAAAAAATAAGAAACTGCAGAAATTTTAACTTTTAGATTTTCCTACCAACTTAAAATTTTCGGTCGATTAAAAAAAGTGTTCTAAAATATTTACCTTCTCGTGGCTCTTGATATCATAACAGTGTTTTCAAATGTGTGTTCAAAAAAAAAAAAAAAAAAAAAAAAAAAAAACTTTTAAATCAAATAGGTAATGAATTGACTGCTTAATTTTAAATTACGTACCCTTCAAACTTAAAATTTGTTATTGGATGCTAGCTTAGCTATTAAATGTTAATCTATAACTTGCTGTTTCAAACTGTTTGGTGAGACAGCAAAAGAGCCTGTACTTACGCAGCCAACG
The DNA here is from genome assembly GCA_018903735.1 of Drosophila cardini. Taxonomy (NCBI): domain Eukaryota; kingdom Metazoa; phylum Arthropoda; class Insecta; order Diptera; family Drosophilidae; genus Drosophila; species Drosophila cardini. Next base: position 217,999 of record JAEIGM010000016.1, read on the forward strand.
CCTAGGAAAAAACGAACCCGCATTTTAGAAAATTTACTTACTCACAAATACATGCACACATATATTGCCTACATACATATATCACCTTTGTGAGCCAACATTAAGAGACTCGAAGTACAGACAAAAGCATTAAACCTTAAGCTACCAGTAACATTGTCTTGGAATCAAGTGTGCGGGCTTCTGATCTTAGACATTCCATAATCAACGTTTAAAGTTCTTCATTCTTCATTCTTCAGTCGGCGACAAGGCAAAATCATCATCAAGAAGAAGGGAAAAAAATTATAAAAAGGAAAACAAAACAAATTACTAGAATAGATAAGACTTATATTAACTGAATTCAGTTGGTCATGATCAGCAGATTCTGCAATAACTTGATAAGTTTGTATAACCAAATAGTCATTGCCTAATGTGTGGTACAGTCAAGCTGCGATAAAGGGTAGATCTACAAAAACATTTACTATTATGTTTCATAATTAATTTTTTTATATAAATATTTTGTTTTTTACGAAAAGAGTTTACAAAAAATATTTAAAAAATAATAAATCAGTTTGTTCCCAAACACAAAAAATAAGTTTAGAAAGTGAAAGTATTTAATAAATTACAAGTAATGCTTAAGCTTTAATGATAGTGCTACTTATAAAGTATGAGCTTATACACAAACTGAAGCTTAAAAAAAATAACGAGATGTCTTCGAAAAAGGCTAAGAGTGGAAAATTATTTGAAAAGAATACATTATTGTGGGAAAAAAAAATGATTTAAAAAGTTATGAATTTTACAGACAAATTAAATTTTTAAATACTTAATAATTACTGGTATTCAGATAGTATGTTTTAAAAAAAATTATAACTTTTGAATATAAAAATATCTTCGATTTTGTCAAAGTATCAAATTTTTTAAAGACTTAATTATTAAGGTTCATTATTCAGTGAAAAACCATAAAAAAATTAAAAAAAAATATTTTATATATTTGATAAACATTAATTTTAAATATTATTATTTTAAAATTAATCGATCGATCGATTTATACCAAATTTAACGGGTCTAGCTCTTGTAGTTTAAAAGATTCAGGTGTTCATATGGACAGACAGACGAGCAGACGGACAGACAGTCATTGCTATATCGTCTCAGCTGCTGATGCTGGTCAAGAATATATATACTTTATGGGGTCAGCCACTCCCCCTTCTGCCTGTTACGCTTCTGAAACTTCCTTGCAGATATTTGAAGCAGTTTGGTTTAAACAGCTGACTTAGATTTGACCCGGCTATTATGGATAGCATTTTGGCCATACACGAAACTGGCAGAGGGCAATTGCTATTTGGAATCTATTTAACTGTTCAGATCATCAGAACAGTCTAAACCACTTCCGGCCAAAAACATTATCGACACAAACTTTATTTCTGTCTGCTTTTTGGTGCTTGACTTGTTTTTCTTTTTTTTTTTTTAGTTTTTTTTTTTTTTGGTTTTGGTTTTTTTCGAAAACTTGCTGGCCGCATTGGAAAGCTAACGGTTAATGTCTGCTCTCTATGATTAACTGGGGATGTATGATAACAACTAATTAACTAGCAATCAAATCGAATCACAAAACAAACAAACAAACGAAAACAGACAGACAAAGATATTGCCCAGGGGAAGTGAAAGGTTAAGCTGACTTTTCCATTTCCATCTTTATCTCTATCTTCGGTTTTGATCACCGGAACAGATCTCAAGTGAACTAAACTGAAAACTGAACTGAAATGAACTAAACTTAACTAAGCAGGAAAAGTAACAGCCTGTTTAAAATGGTCTAAAAGAGAACTAGATTTCGAACTGGAACTGGAACTAGAACCAGAACTAGTACTAGACAAAGAAACTGAACCCGAATCCAAATCCGATTCGGAATGAGAACCAAACCAAAACTGTAGCGAAAAGAAAGGCTGTCCTCAAGAGCATGACCAAATAATGCTTGCAAATATTTAGAACAGACCAAATAAAAAATAAAATAAATAAAAATATAAAATAAAAAGAAAAATAAAAGCATAAATAATAACAAACGCCCTGAGATGTATGTGCTTTAGTGTGTGTGTGTGTGTGTGTGTGTGTTTCTTGGCAAACAGGTCGAAGAGCTTCACTTTGTAACAGCTGTAACCAAAGTCTGTCATAACAGCTAGTGATGACAGCGTGACACGTTGGAGCTCGGGAGAGTCTTTTTTTTTGTACAAACATATAGATAAGTATGTAATATTAAGTGATGCTCAGAAGATATTGAACTTAAGTGGCGGTTAGGTGCGTGACACGAAGTCCGTCAAGTTATCACAAAACTTGTGTATGTTGCGTGACACGAAAAATCAAAATTTTTCAAAATTTACATATATTTCTAAGATTTTCCGCTTTTAGATTTCTTACTAACTGTGTGTGTTACAATAATGTATTTATATCTAAAATTTTCCAATTGCGTGACACGAAAAAATCGTGTCAAAAAATTTAAATGACATTTTATTTTCTTTAAAAATAAATCTTAGAAAAAACTTTCCAAGAATTTCTCTCGGAACTAAATCGAAAAAGAAATTACTCAGCCTCACGTGACTCGTGTGCCGTGACACGTGACTCTTCCGCCTCTAACAGTAACTGATGCTGTTGCCTGACGCCCAAATTTTAACTGCAATCGAAGAAAATTAAAATTGTGATTTTTTGAGTGGGAGACAAAAAGGGAGGTACGAAGGGCCAATAGAGGGGGCGACAGTGGGGGTGCATATCACAACACATGTTTTTTTTTGTGCTTAAGAAGTCACAGTGGCAGTTTAAGTACGCGGAACCCAAAACATCAAGAAATCTTTTTTCTTATTTTAAGTGATTTCTTTACGCTTTCGCGGCGTCTGCAACAACAACAACGACAGCGACTGCGACTGCGCTGCTAACTGCGCTGCTTGCACACGATTCGTTCCAATCTTAATTATTGTCGTTTGCAGTCAGGCAGTCGCAAGTCAAGTCTCTCCGTCTCCATCTCTAACTTTAAGTCTAAGTCTAACTTTATGTTTAACTTCATTTCCAACTCCGTCTTCATCTTCATCGTCATCTTCTATTGCAATTCCATTTTCATCTGTGCTTCGTCTGCAATTCATTTGCTGTTATGTCAAGCCATCGTTGCCAGTTGCCAGTTGCTGCCTCAATTGATGCCGCTCTAATGAATTATGATTGCATTTACTGCCAGCGACACACAGCTGTCTGTCTGGCAACTCTACAAGGCTGCTTTAGCAGTAACAGAATACAACAACAACTACAGCGGCAAAGCGTTGCTCGCTGTTAAGGTCGCAGCGCTGTTAAAATTCTGCTGGCAGCGCCGTTAGCAGCATGGCAATGACCTGCGACTGCGTAGAGTTTACTCGACTAAAGTTCTCATTACACTTAGCAGCGTGCGCAGCCGCAGTCGCAGTCGGCAGTTGCTGCCTCTGCTGCCGTCTCAGTCGCAGTCTGTTTGAGCAAGCGGGCAGCTACTTTAATGTTTGTTTTCTTTATTTCTTTCTAGTTTATTTTTGTTGTTGCCAGCTCCGTTAATGTATAATGCAAATACATACATACTTAAGCAAATACATTTCTTACAGTGCATATATATATATATACAGATCTATGTGTATAAGTATGTGCTTGTACTATGTATGGTTTGTAATTGTTTTCAGTCACTTCTTCTTCTTCTTCTTCCCTTTATTCTTTTGTGGTATATTTTTAACGTAACGCTGCAAAATTTGTCGCCCTTTCCTTTAATTGGCAAAATATCAAAAAATTAAACTCATGTTTGACCACTTTCTTTTTTTTAAGCTAAAAAAAAAGCTAGAAAAAGTCTAGAAATCTGACATCGCATGTAATTGTAGGAATGACAAGTTTTTCAATGTCGAACTCTAAAAATAGAGGCTAACAAAACCTGAACAATCAGCTAAAGCGACAAAGGTTGGTTTTTAGCTATTTTCTGGCCTAAAAATACATTTGGTAAATATATACATAGAAAAAATTTCTTTATAAAATGTCTTTCATATTTTGTTGTTAAAAAACTAATTTATACACAGAAAGAAATCTTTGAGAATCCTAACCTAAAATTATGCCAGAAGTTGAACAATCTCAGATTTTCTTAAGCCACTAAAAAATACTTAATTTAAGTAACAGTAAATAAGTAACATTTAAAAATATTTTACTCATTTATATACTGCACTTTTCTATAAAGCATTCAAATTTCTATATGTCTTGAAGATATATCTAAAATGAACATACCTTTTAAAAGAATTTTAACTAACATACTGTCAGAACGTGCTCTTTACTTTCCTCTCAGTGTTTAGCATACGCCCCACCCTAGAAACTCCAAGATCTAAGATCATTCACAAGTAAACATTTTCCAAAGTTTATGCTATAACGACGCTTCTTACCACTTAAAGTCACAGCTGGAGTAAAAAGGTTCTTAAATTAATTTTCTCATCTATTATAAAAAGAATCTATAAAAACAAAAAAAAAAGTTAATAATAATTTTTCCAAGCATTCTAAAAAAAAGAAATTTAACGGGAAGTGTTCTGAAATCGACTCAATCAGTTTGATTAGTTCCTGCTGATAGATTGGGCAAACATGAGATTTATGTTTGATCAATGGGTAGACATATTTATCATTATGCTGACAACGCACTGATTGCACAACATTCCAGAAGTGCCGCTGTGACGGAGTATAATTCATTAGCATATTTATCAGTCAAGAGCAGATCAGATTCTTTACACTGTTAAGCAGTTTGGTGGAACTGACTGACGAGATTACGATTTACAAACGCGATCTGCCATGCCACTAATCCCACTAATGGTTTCCCCCACTCCTCGATCCGTCGTAATACCCATCGTAATACCCAAAACGGTAGCCATGCAAATCGATGCGCTGTAACAGGTGCCGTTGTCTCACCGTGACTCGTTCGTATGTTCGTACGTTCGTTCGTTTGTTGCTTCGTTTGTTCGTTCGGTTTGTGTGTAGAAAAGCAGTAATGGTGAGAGGAGGTCGTAAGAAAGAGGGAAAGAGAGAGTATGCGGTAGACTCTGTTGCTGCTCTGTTATTCAAGTTCAATGCTACTTACAAGCTGCTGTTAAGTTCGAATTCGCTGTTAAGGTTAAGTCTCCACATGGAGAGTGTGGCCTCGTCTTACTGTAAGTTTGTAGAGTGCGCTCTCATTCTCAGCTTTGGACTCTTTCTTGTTCTGCAACGCTTGCTCTGTGCTGTAAATGTATGTCTGTGTGAGTGCGTGTGTGTGTAAAGTAGAAATGGGCTCGCGCTTTTCTTCGCTTCTGCTGCGGCTTCGTGCGTTTGCAATGCTGTTTTGTCTCTGCTACTGCGAACGCTGTCTCTTCCTGCTGTCTTCTGTTTTCTGGCCTCTGCCGCTGCTATTGTCGTCGCTGCATTGGCTTTCTTACGCTAACGTCGTCGGCGCTTTCTCTGCCGCTGTTCTTGTGCGCTCTCTCAATCTGGTTGGTTCTTCTTTGCCGTGGAGACCTCTGGGAAAGGCATAAAAGTGGCGCACTCGCTGGCCCACCAGCCATTGCGCGTAATGCAATTGAAGTGCTAACAGCGCCGTTTCAGTCATCAGCAGTAGCAGCAGCAGTATCAGCAGCAGCAGCAGCAGCATCAGCAGCAGCAGCGTGGACAAAAAATTCTTTTTTTTTTTGGTTTTGAGCAAAAAAACAACTTGAGTGTGCTCCTAGTGAACTTGAAAGTGTGTGTTCAACAACATTCGGATTCGAGTAACAAGACATACTACTAACTCCTTTTGGATCACCCCCTCTACCGTCACAAAAGTGTCGAAAGTGTGAAAGTGCAAGCAAATTTTTTTTTTTCGTTCATCTGCAATAACAATTGCAACGCAAATATAACCGAAATAAAGCAAGTGAAGAAACGAAACGCAAAAAGGATTCTACGCAAACTTTTTTCTAAAAAAAAAAAAGAAAGCAAATTAAATCTTAATTCTACATCAAACAAAAAATAAAACAACAAAACTGAGAACAAACTCTAAATCAATTAATTGTGCAATAAATTATACAAAGAAGGTAAGATTTTCTTTACTTACATTTCCCATGAGAGAGAGTTGAATCCCACAAGTGCTACAACAAAAAGAACAACAACATTTAACAAGTTCAAAGTAACAAGAACAACAACAAAGGATTTTTTTGTACTTTTTTATGCGTTATTTTTAAGATGTGTTAAAAATATTAAAAAAAATACGACTAAATATGACATATGAAATTGTATTAAGAAACATAAAATAAAAAATCATTTTATTTTGAAATAAAAAAATATCAATAACTATAATATAAAAGTAAAAGATCCTAAAAAAAAAAAAATTAATTTATATATAAAAATTGCAAGCTTTCATGAACTTGAAATGTTTGAATCAACAAAAATTTTAAAAATTATTTACTTGGTTATTCACGTAAATTGTATAAAAAATAATAATTATAAAAACATAATTTAAAGGATACTCCAAGTAAAATATTTATAATATTATTGCATGCAACAACATGCATCTTTAAATTTTATAAATTTTATTAATAGATTTACACATAAACACTTTAGATTTTTTAAAGCCCCATAAAAAATACCTTAAATAAAAAAATCGGATTTCTGCTAAAGATTCAGAAACAAAAAATATATTTATTAAAAGGATACTGCAAAAAAAATCTATAAAAGTTTTAATTAAGTTTTATAAAAGAAAGATTTTTTTAATGGCATCTTATAAAATTTGCAGATAAATTAAAACGAAGAATAATTTTTAATTTAAATTTTATATATTTTTTTTTTGTTTTTTGATATTCATATTCTGATTGTATTCCAAAAATGTTTTTTCTCTTTAGTTTTTATTATAGTATATTTATTTTTTTTTTTAAGTAGAAGAAACTTAAATATTAAATCGTTTTCTAAAAGTAACGTTTAAATAAATTTTAAGAATTTTCTTTGAAATTATTAATGCAATTTCACAACTTGGAATTATTCAATGGCTTCTTAAGAAACGCACTTGTGGCTGCTCCGTTATTATCACAACAGTGACAACTCTGGCAGCAACAATTTTCTAAATTTTTTTCTTCCGTATTTCCATAAATTTTGTTTAGTTTTTCAGTTTGCACTTGAGTTTCATGTGCAGGCGCTAAACAAAAGATTTAAGCGACGAACTCTTGACCAAAATGAGTGCAAATTATGCATGCGTAGGACTGTGCGTGTGTGTGTGTGTTGGTGTGTGTGTGTGTGTGTATTGGTGTGTTGGTGTGTTGGTGTGTGTGTGTTTGTGTGGCAACCCCAACTGCAACTTCCAATACAATTTACTTTACTTTGCATAACTTACAAGATTTTCAATTCATTGGAAAATGCAGTCAAAGTCAACTAGAGATCTATCTATCTCTGTCTCTGTCTCTGTCTCTATCTAACTCTTTCTTTTTCTTGTCTGCTAATGCGCTCTCACTTGACTTTACTTAACTTCTTTTACTTTTTGCTTCTCTTTCTTTTGCTTAGTTGTCTTTGCTTTTCTTTTATTATTATTTTAATGCTTGCGCTTTATATTTTCTGTTAAAGTCATTAACGCAATTAACCGTTATTACCGGGCCGCCATCGTCGTTGCTGTCGCCGTCGCTGTCGCTGTCGCTGGCGTTGTCGTTGCCGGTCACCCAATTCATTAGGAAAGCATTTAGAGAGACTGGGAGAGAGAGAGAGAGAGAGACACACACACAGCAGCAACAGCAGCAAAAAGCAACGGGCCAAAAGCATGAGAAACGCATTAAAAAGAAAATAAAACAGAAAAAAAAGTTAAAAATATAAAGAGAAAAAAAAAAAAAAAAAATGCGCACGCAGCAAAAAGAACTGAAATGCGGAGCAATCGCAGCAGCAGCAGCAGCAGCAGCAGCAAATGCCCCCCAACCCCACAAAGTGCCCAACTGGCAGGCAACACTGTGCCACACTATGTTGCAGCTATCCAGTGGCCATTCAGGCCGGCGTCTGTTTTTATAGCTTCTCACACACACACACACACACACACACACATCCAAACTTGGCTTATATCTCAGGCAGAAGTCAAAAAATGTTAGTTGACTTTGTTGAAATTAAAGTTTATTGTTTTTGTTGCTGTTGCTGCTGCTGCTGCTGCTGAGACGCCCCGGAAATAACGTAATAATGTTGCATAAAAATGACTTGTTGTTTTTTGTTTTATAATCGAATCGTTAAAATTGTGGCAAAGAAGCCGCCCGGCCGGCTTAAAAACAGTTCTACACAGAACGAAACATGTTGCAGGTTACACAAAACCCAAAAAAAAAAAATATTTAAGGCCACTAAACAAAAGACTTGGCCAAGAAACTTCAAGGGAGAGAGAGAGAGAGAGAGAGAGAGAGAGCGCATTAGCCGCTTAACATTTAATTAAAGCATGCAAATTGCAACTAAATTTAGTTATCCCCCTCTCTCTCAACCAACCCTCCCCGCCCCTTTCGCCCACTTTTGTTAAGTGCAGCAAATGAATAAAGTTTCTCAGTCGTTGGTCGTTTCAATTTGGCCAACGGCGCCGTTTTGTGGACCATTTTCGAGCGATGCGTGTCGGGAGCTGCTACAAAACTGACCCAAATCTGCCACAGAAAGCCAACAACAACAACAACAACAGCAAGTAGAAGAAGAAGCAACAACAACAACAGCAGCAACAACAACAACAATTCCAACTAAACGTTAAGCGCTAAAAGCTTTTTCTCTTCTTGCCATTTCTTGGCCCACTTTTCAATGTATTTGTCTGTTTTTTATTTCATTTCATTTGAAATTTTTGTTTTCTGTTCGTTTTTTGTGGCAATCAAGTTGCCAAGTTTTTGTAACGGAAATTGATGAAATCGATTTTCATTAGATTAGAATACGTGCAGCAAGGGCAACAAATGTGGCAAATTGCTGTGAAGAACCAGGAAAACTATGGCGTTAACTCAAGCTAAACTTAATATATTTTATTTTGTTTTTAGTGAAAAAAAACCTCAAAAGTTTACATTTAAAAAAATATATCACTTGTTTAAAAAAGAATAAAATTTTTAACTAAAAAGTTGTAAACTAAACTATTAACAAGAAATCATTTGCATTAAAAATGTTGGTAAAAATTAAGTATAAACAACAATTGGTAAAAACAAGTAATAAACAAAAATAAATTAAGTAATTATACCTTGTATAATTATTACCTTAAGCTTTCTCCTAGTAGAACTTGCTAAAGAATACTTAGTTTTCTATAACTTAAACTAGTTTTCCTATAAATATATATATCTTCATACTACAACTATTACCTTAAGCTTTTCTTTGTTCAGAAATCCTAAAGAAAACTTTATTTTCCATAACTTAAACTAATTTTTTTACAACTATTACTTATAACTATTACCTAAAGCTTTTCCCTAGAATCAATCCTCAAAAAAAAACTTAATTTTCCATAACATAAACTAATTTTTTTTCGCTGTCTGCGGATTTGAAGTCAAGTTTTTCCTCAATTTGTTATTGATTTTGCTACACATCAAGTTTTGTAAACTTGCTTTACTGACTCCTTTGGGTTTTGGGTTGCTTGAGATTCTTTTCCCAGCCAAACGCTGAGAATTGTTTACACCAGTTTTTCTATTTTGCCAAGTTTTTTTTTTTCATTTTTGGCTAAGAACTTGTCCATAGTGTTAGGCGACTACTTAAAAGAAACGAACGAAGCTTTAGTAAAACGACAAGCGAAACAGACAGAGAGGAGAGTGGAAGAGGTGTAGAGGGGAAGAGGGGAAGAGTTGGAGAGGGGAAGAGGAAGTGGTAATAGAAGTAGTGGAAGATGTGCTTGTTCATCCTGTCTCACATTTCGAGCATTAGTTGTTCACCCATTTCGGGTTTGTGCCGCTTCGCTGCGGCAGTTGTAATTGAATGCGCTGTGGCACAGTTTTGTCTCTCTCCCTCTCTCCCTCTCTCTCTCCCTCTCTCTCGCTCTCTTCTATCTCTTTCTATGCTGTCTCCCCTAGATAGCTTTATTTTCTGCTCATTTGTGGCGCTGACCTAGTTTAAAGCAGCTGTTTGTAGCACTTTTTTGAACAAATTACTGTCAACGATACTCGCACCTGTTGGCGACATTAGAATCGCAACAGAGGAGTCTAGCCACGCCTTTAAAACACCTTTACACTCTCTACTCCCCCCTACTCCTTCTCTTAGCCTTTTTCTCAGAGTCTCCTTGAGTCGCCTCTTCAAAGCGTGCGCTGACAAATTCGAGTGGCTGTTGAATGGTCAGCGATACGAGTGTGAATACTGAGTGTTTAGTGAGTGCACACTTCAAATCATTCAACATCCACTCAGCCGATTTTTTCCTCTTTTTAATTTTTCTATTTTTTTTTCTTTTTTGCAAAAAAAAAAATCTGTTCCAATTTAGCATTTAGCCGAAAGATTCGAAATCAGTTTAGATTTTTTGTGTTGGTTGATGATGATGATGATGATGATGATGATGATGATGATGATGATGATGATCTGGCACTTTCCTCGGTTCCAGCTGAAATATTTTCGTTTTCTTTTGATAGAGTACCCCTACTACAATCTGCTGCTATCTATGCTAGTCAACGGTTCTTTTTCTTTTTGTGTGTACTTTTTACAGCACGCCCCACTGACCGCTCTACCTATGCCATTCTATAGCTTCCCATTCATTCTATGAACACTTAACTTAACCATATGCGAGTTTGAGTCTTCTTCTACTAAGTCTTCTTCACTATTTGGCTTTTGTGTTCACCTTTTTTTTTTCCCATTATGAATTTTGATTGTCGCACTTTGCGAGTCTTCGCTCAGCTCAGCTTAGCGCAGCTCGGAAATAAATTGGGTCAACAAATTATAGTCAGCCTCCCAAAAAGAAATACGAAACGAATCATAAAGAATTCTAGTTTTTTTCTTAGTTTTTTTTGTTGGTTTTTTAAATGAAAGTAGTCAGTGGAACTATTTAGTACCTTAAATGGTTGACACTGGCTTTCTATTAGGCAAGTTTTCTACAACAGTCAACAGTCGAGAGACGAGAGACGAGAGACGACAGACTCTACAATTATGATATCATATAGCATAATGCTGGCTGTCCTACAACAGTTCTCTTTAGCTTTGTCTCGCTTTCATTAAAATTTTTTTTAAATTTTTTTTTTTTTTTTTTTTTTTTTTTTTTTTATTAGCCAATTTTGAGGTTTTTTTTACAAAATTTCTATTGTTCTTTGGCTTGTTAACAGCTCAGACGCGAATCTCTTCAGTTTGAGCCATAAATCAGAGCTCTCAACTTGATTAGCACCCACAGTTTTGACATTTGATTGAACGTTGATGAAAGAAATTGAAAGAAAACAAAACAAAAAAGATGAAGAAGAAGAAGAAGAAAAATACCACAGCTAAAGAAGATGTTCAAGTTGTTGAAGTAGAAGAAGAAGCAGAAGAAGCTGTCGCTGCTTGGACGTGTTTGAGCATGATGATGGATTAGCAAGTTCAGTTCCTCCACTTTATGTACTTCCTCCATGTTCACTTTATTCAACTCATTCGAGCAATGCGTGAAAGTGTTCCCATTTCGAGTGTCATTTCAACTTGGGCGTCGTATTTTTTTTTTTTTTTTTTTTTTTTTTTTGGGAGTTGTAATTTTTGGTCGTTTCTTGTTTCCACACGTTTTACTTGGCTGTGAATGATATCACTGCACTTGACGTGGCCAGCAGTGTTTTATGTGCGTGTATGTGTGTGTGTGTGTGTGTGTGTTGGTGTGTGTGCTCATTTGGTACTCCACAATGTCCAGTTGCTTAGAGTTTTTTTAATGAGCTGCGTCCCAACTTTAATTAAACTTTAGGCGTATGCAAATGCCACTGTGTACACGTGTTTGTGTGTGTGTGTGTGTGTGTAATCTATGTTTGTGGAGTGTGCGAATGTGTGTTGTGCTCTCTTTCACACTTGCAGTCTTGACGCGCTCCATAGAATTTTCTATGGAAATTGGAGCAACTGCAGTTGGCATCGTTTTTCTCACACAGGCACACTCATACACACACACAGGCACACACCCTGGTGTACACACACTCCACACCACACAGTGTGCACCATTTGGAGGCAGCCAGGCGTTGCATATTTGCATAGAGCAGTTCGAGTTGGAGCTTAATGAAATTGTTGTTTCTTAACTCCGACCAAGTTTGTGTCTTAAGTCTTTTGTTTTCTAACATTTTGTTGTTATTGTTGTTGTTCTATTTTTTTTGCAATCAAATAGAAAGCAAACATTTATTGTTGTTGTTGTTGCTGCCACTGATTGTTGATTATGGACCGTTTTTATAACATTTTTGCTGAGGCTTTTGCAAGTAAATGCCTGTCCATGTCACCAAGTTTTCATGTCGTGTTTGCTGCTCTGTCTTCCTCTTGCTCCTGTCTCGTCTATCTCTCTCCCTCTTCCTCTCTCTCGCTGTCTCTGTCTCCTTCTAGCTAGCGTGTAAGTGTTTATGTTGTTGCTGTTACTTTAATTACTCAGCATGTTATTGCTGTTGCTGGCATGCAAATCCACATGCGCAGAAGTATATATACATATATATACTTATACTATATATATATATTTGTATATATGTACATATATCCGTCGATTTACTGTCTTGCCTGCCACATGCGGCGCAACAATTTCTTTTTGCACTTTCCACTCGCTGCGCTCGATTGAATGATGACTCGACAATGGCAAGCCGACCAGGTGGGCTGCTTACCTGTTGCCCGTTGCCTGTTGGCCTGGCTTGCCTTACACCACGTTTGTGGCGAGGCGTGGCACGCCTTTTCTCATCTGCTGCATCTCTCTCTCTCTCTCTCTCTCTTTCTCTCTTTTTCTCTTTTTCTCTTTGGTTTTCTCAAAGTCTCTGCGCGTATATCAATAACCCATTAGACGAGCTTGCTGCAGAGTAGTAGATACCGTTACGCAGCAACTTTTCAGCGCTGCCATGACCATGGTAGTGGACTCTAAGGGGGGGGCGGTGAATGGGCTGTGGCAAGGGGGTGGCAGAGGGGGCAGGTAGCGGTTTATAAGCCAGCGAACATGTTGAAAGAAGACAAACAAAACGAAAAAAAAAAACCAGAATGAAGCGACCAAAACACAACGGCATCATGATCTTAATGATGATGATGACAATGGAGTTGCCTCCGTTGTTTGCCACAGAACTGGCAACAGCTGACCACCAAAATAGGTTCAAATATGCATTCAAAAAAAAACGCGTCTTCTTCTTTGCTACACCAAACTCAACAACTCTAATAATGATAATGAAGCTGAGGAGGAAAAGCTGATAGAGGAAAAGACAGCGGAAAAGGCAGCAGAAAGACAGCAGAAAAGTAGCTTAAATTAAGAAAATATCTGACCAAAACAAAAAAGCCAAAAATGAAAACTTGTTCGCCCCTCACTCCAGTCCTGCTCCCCCCAAACCCCTTTCCCACTGAGAAACTAAGCGTTTGACCGAAAAGTGCATTTCTCTTTAAAGCTGATTGTTATTATGATCAGATTCGGGAATAACTAATAATTAAGCCGCATTGTTTAGGCCAGCAAACGCGTTGAAAGATGGCCGAAAACTAGCTGCACTTATAAGCATAAAGAAAGCCAGCAGAAGAAGAAGAAGAAGTAGAAGAAGAAGAAGAAGCAGACAAAAGATCGGCTGGGGAAGACAACGCATCCCATCGCATCGGATCGCAGCTGGACGCCATTTGTAGCTTATTTAAAGCTAAAACATTTATCGTTCAGATTTTGACTAACAATAAAAGCTTAAAACAATACTTTAGGCTTTTAAGCCTCGCTAATGAATGGTCTAAGTAGAAACTGTTTTATTGGCATATATCTGCCGATATAAATCAAGAAGAAAGTGGTTTAAAAAAAATTAGAAAATCTTTTGTGAAAAGCTTAGAAATTTTATGTGAGAATTGGAAATAAATTGAACTAAAATTTATTTCAAGTGAAGAAAAATCAAAAACTAAATTAAATAAAATATTAAAACAAAATAATTTCACATTGTTTCTTCAATAAATATTAATAAATAATAAAAATTATATATAATTTATTTAAATGAAATAAAATACAACTGAGTAAATAACTTTATAATATATATAAATTAAATATACAAATTTAAAAAAAATATAAATTTATTAAAAAAAAAAAATAATTAATAATTAATAAAATTATTCAGTGAATATTTATTAATTTTTACACCACGTTTGCTTATTAAATATAAACAAACTTTTTTAAGTAAGCAAATAAATAAATTAAAATATTCAAAATATATTTAACAAATTAAATTAAATATTTAATGAATCAGTTAATAATTATAAATTTTAAAGTCCAATTTTTTATTCAAATTAATTTAAAATAATTTTTTTTAAAATAAATTAATAAGTAACAAAGATTAAAAATCAATTTAATTTATTTAACTGAAAATATATATAATAATTTTAAAATGAGTTGAGAAAATTAATATTTTATAATTATAAATTAATGGTTTTAAATAATAATATTTAGAGTATTTAATATTTAAAGCTTTAATTTGGATTTGTTTGTTCGACCTACAAAGGAAGTTTGAGTTTTATGATCAAAACAATTATAAAACACACACTGTGTGTGAGTGTGTGTGTGTGTGAGTGTGTTTGTGTGTGTGTGCATTCCAGATCCAAGTAAAACTTTGAGTCTTTAGCTCATAATACTCACAATGTTGTTGTTGTTGTTGTTGTTGTTGCCTTGTAACTGTGTCAAGTCGATTGATAAATGTAAATTGGACATGTCCTGACATGACTGTGCATGTTTTGTCCTGTGTTTATATTGCAAAGCTTTCCCAATACCAATTCAGCTCTCTCAACATTTCCAAAGATTATTTGAATAAAGAAACTGTGTCAGTTGAAGTTTGACTAACAAATTGCATATCTTTCTCTCTCTTCCCCTCTCTCTCTCTCTCTCTCTCTCTCTCTCTCTCTTTCTCTGTCTCGTTGCAGTTGACGCATTTTGAGCTGCAACAAGTTGAAGGTAAGTTCCAATGTTGCCGATACTTGCCACAGTCAGAGCCAACAACATTGTGGCAGCTGTTGTGGCAGGTTTGGACGTGAACACTTGAGGTGTTTACCTTATGCTTAATTTAATTTGATTTTGTATTTTTATTTTTTTTTTTTTTTTTTTTTTTTTTTTATGCCGCATTTAAGTTGACTTTGATTGCTGCGCATTGCAAGATTGTTGCCTCCGCTGCTGCTGCTGCTGCTGGCACATCTAATCGCTGTGGCACTATGCCTATTTATAAGTCACGCCATCGCATTGCAATCAGTTGGCAATTAGTCACTCAAACTGAGTCCAACTCGGACTGGGACTGGGACTGGGACTGGTAGTGGGACTCTGAGTCCTGAACTGAGTGACTGACTTGGCCAGGGACTGACAATGATTGCTGCTCTTGCAACTAGTTGCAAGTTGGCCATACTTCACAATTAGGGCGCTGCGTTGCTGCTTTGCTGCTTTGCTGCTTTGCTGCTGCAGATAAATGTCAGTGGCTTTTGCTGACCAACTAATTGACTATTGGAGTTGCAGTTGCAGTTGCAGTTGCAGTTGCTGCTTTTAGCTTTGGCGGCAGCGTTGGCGGCTGCAGCCAATGACATTGAGTAATGCGAGCAACGCTTTAACGTTGCCAACATTCAGCATTCGGTTTTAGCCTTTTGATTTGCTTTAAAGCCGCAAAACTGTTGACGACTGCCCAACAATTAAAGTTCTGACTCTTCTGCTGTTGCTTCTTCTTCTTCTTCTTCTTCTTCTTCTTCTTACCTCTACTACACTTGCTCTTCTTCTTGCTGACAAAACGAAAATGAATTGCCGCTTTCAAAATCGTCGAAGACAAAAGCAGGCGGCAACAATTTTCCAACCAACAACGTCCCCAAGTTAGAGCGAGAGGGAGAGAGCTTAAGAACTTTAGACTGGGTGCGTCTCACTCACTCTATCTATTCCTCTCTCCATGTCCTCTCTCTCCATGTCTCTCTCTTTCATTCACTCTGTCCAATTTATTATCTGATGCAGCTGTAAGATGCATCTTCATGCCGACCAATGCGTTGCACTGTCGCCGCGCCCATCGACAACGCTGCCATTGCAATTAATTTCTATGTCTATTTTTAATTCCACCTCCTTCTCTACCCTCCCTGCCCCCACAGCCCCATATTAGCTGGCCCACGCCCATTTTTTGTCGTGATTATTGTGCAGTAACGGTGCTTACGACTGCTGCTTGTGGCATGTGGTTTGTGGTTTGTGGCTTGTGGCATGTGGGCGTTGCCGCTACACTTTGCCACTTTGCATCAATATTTTGATGACTTGTGCATCACAAAAGACTTAGGAAACAAACTTGTTGAATCAAATGACTTGAACAATGAACTTGTTCACTATTTGATGAACAACACAATGACTTAGACAGTGAACTTGGCTTTAAGACTCAAGCTACAAACTTGTTGTATCAAAATAGACTTAAGCAACCAACTTGCTGGCCTTTTTTGGACTCTGTAAACAAACAGAATACAGGGGTAGATAAGCTTGGTCAGCAGCGAAGTTAGTGGAAGGTGATCAAGTATGTATACTTGATCAGCCTCTACAACGAGAAGATATAGCAATGTCTGTCTGTCTGTCAGAGACTATAAGTGTTATAGCTACCAAATAGATCAAATATGTTTGGAAAAATGTTGTGTTTCTTAGGTTATGTTAACCAAACTCAAATATTTAGTGCATTTTGTGATTCTATATACCAAATCGCACAACTGTGTGTAGTTTCCTTGACCGAATCGATGGAAAATTGTTGATTTGTATACAAAACAGTTAAAAATTTTGAGCTATTTTAGGCAAAATCACAAATAAATTGTATTTTATGCTTCTCTATATTCCAACTAAGTTTGGTCTAGATCAGAGAACTATAACATGTACCTCCCATTGACCAAATCTTTTGAAATTTCTTGATTTGATTTCTACAGGGTCTTTTACAGTCGACTCAACTGTAGCCTTTCGCTACTAGTTGCTTTTTATCAAATGACTTTGGCCACGAACTTGGCGCGCACTTGCTATGCTGCACTAATTAAGCTATGCACTTGGCCTACACCGCAGCAATCACCGCCCCAACCCCCATCTGCCCACCTGTCCCACCTGTCCCACCTGCCTGTACCTGCCAAATGCCTTTTCTATTGCTACTGCTACTGCTGCTGCTACTGCTGCTGCTACTGTCGTTGGTATGAGGAAGTTGTTGCTGCCACAAAATTGTGTGTATCAGTCGCTTGTATCTCGACTTGCCACAATTCGTTGACCATTCTTTAGCGCTCTTTGCTCTTCTCTCTTCGCTGTTTGCCATTCGCCGTTTGCCATTCACTGTTTGCGCCTTTGCTTCATTTAACATTTGTTGTTCGCGTCTGTCGTCGTCGTATTTTCCTTTGCTATTTAGCTGCACTTTTATCTCGTTTATCACCTCGAATACATCCATTTCGGTTAAAATTGTGTTTTGTTTCTCTCTTTTTTCACACCGCTTTCTAACCAACTTCTTGGACTTTTTCCATCATCTTTTTTTCTAGCAATTTATGCTTTAAGCTTAGCTAATCTTTGGCTTTTTTTTTTTTGTTGCAATTCCATCGCTGATCGCTAATCGCTTCAATCATCAGTAAAGCTCCTCCTCCCGCTTCGAGTCATCTGTTTTTCCATCTTCCACCTTCAATCAGTTTCCACTTTAATCGAATGCTGTCAACGATTTTTCATGCTATATCAGCTTGAGCATCTCTGTCTAGCTGTCAAATTGATTTATTATCGATTATTCGATTATTCGCGTGGAAAGTTGGCAATTTGTGGCAAGCATTCATGTCATCCAATTAGTGTGCTTAATCAATATGTTATCGATTGTTCAATTAACAAAGTTATCGATTGGCATTTGCATTTATGTGTCATCGATTTCTTTTAACGCTAATCGAAATAACTAAATGATCGAAAAGTGAAAAAAAATCAATATTTTGCAAATTTTTGTAGATTTTTATTGTTTTTTATTTTAAGTTAAAAAATATTTAAACGAATTATTTTGCACTTTTTTTAAGTTCGTGCGCTTAAAAAGCGAAAATTTAATTAATTTGCAGCTGCTGTTTGGCCAATTTATGTGCTACTCAATTTAAAATAAAACACTTCATATAAATCGATAGCAATTTATCGATTGTTTTCGTTTATAAAATTCAATTTCCCTTTTTTTCGCCGCACATTTCGATTATTCTTTTGCTACGCTTATGGCTCATTTTTCACCCAACGTCATCATCATGATCACGATCATCATGATCGCCTTTAATACGATGATGATCATTAGCAGGACAATGATCATTGGGAAGTGGCAATTGTTAATTTATTGTTTTTGGCTGCCTGCGAGCGTTTATTGATTCAGCTTGCCAATTATTGTGCAAATAAATTCCAAATTGCGTGCGGCAACAACAACAGCAACAACTACAACTACAACAACAACAGCAGCAGCGATAAGTGCAACGAGCGTAGCAACAACAACAACAACAACAACAACAAACAGTTTGCGGCAAAGCGTGGACAACGACAAAGTATTCGCTTCATGAACTTTATTGTTGCTGTTGTTGTTGTTATTGCTGTTGTTGTTGTTGCTGTTGTTGTTGCTGTTGCTGTGGTCATTGCCAATGGCCATACACATATATTTTTTTGTACTTTATGGTCAATTTTGAACAAGAACAAATGGCCAACAGCGGCGAGTCTAACAACCAAAGTAACGGATATACTAGCCACTTCACAGTGTGTGTGTGTGCGAGTGTGTTTGTATGTGTGTATGGAATGCTGACAACAATGCGTTGCTTTACAAATTGTCACACAAGCCAAAAGAGCTAATGAGATCAGCAAAAGTTGAAGATCAGTCTGTGAACGAATTCTGATCAAATTAAGTGAAGACAGCGGAAAAATGTAATAAAGAAGCAGAAGGAGGAGAAGAAGGAGGAGTAGTAGAGAGAAAGAGGATGAGCCAGTAAGAGGTGTAGAAGCAGAGCAAGGAGCAGGCAGCTTGTCATTTGTTTGCTCACTTTATGAAACTGCCACTCGCTGCAGATGAAGGTGGAGATGGAGATGGAGCTGCTGCCAGGCTGCCAACAATGCCAACTCCATCTTCGTCTAGCAACTGAAACAGCAACAGCAACAGCAACCATAACAGTAACAGTAACAATAACTTGGACGGCAACAGCAGCGGCAACTGCAGTGCTCCTCGGGCTGTGGCAACTGACTGACAGACATTGGGATTAGCATTAAACATCAGACGTAGCCCATCAATGCCAGGCCAAATGGCCAAAACAAAAGCTAAGGCCAAGTCATAGAAGAAGCGCAGCAAACCATTGAAACAAAGACAGAGAGAGAGAGGGAGAGAGAGAGAGACAGAGTGACAAAGACAAAGACAAAGACGATGCCGAAACCGAATGCTCAAAAGAACTCGTTGTTGTGTCTTCAGACTGCTCGCGAATGTTATGCAATTTTAGCTACTTAATGCCCATCAGTCAATCAGTCCAAATGTCTGTCATCACATTTTTTTTCTCTCTTCTTTTCTGCTAACTCTAAGCACAGGAAGCATTCCACACACACACACACACACACACACACACACACACACACACACACACACACACACACTCCACACACACACACTTTGCTGCATTTGAATTGAGATTTTAGCTTCCATTTAAGTATCTTTCGCAATATTCCAATTAACTTGGCTATAAACAACTGTAAGCGTATTAATTAAAATTACAAAAAGGTTCTTAAAATTGTTTTAAACTATTTTTTGGAAATATTGACAAATTTTAGTATTAAAAAAAAAATACTTAATAAATTGTTAACGACTTTGTGCTAATTTCAATTTGTTTGAATTGTGCATTAAATGCATTTTAGCCATGGGAATTGACAATAAACAATTTTTCTAAATTGTTAACTATGAAATCAAATTGCTTTAACCGAAAAAATAATTTTAATTTGTTAATTATTTGTTGTTGTTTTCTACAAGCTTAAAAGTTTTATAGATTTCACATTTTACATTTATTTAAAAGCTAAAACTTTTTTAGTTTTTACACTAAAGTAATTTAAATTTTATTATTTTTTTGCTATTGCTAAATGAGCAATCAACATAGAAATAATGCTCAATTTGTTCCCCCATTTTTAGCCAAATACAAAAAAAAATAGGAAAACAAACAGTAGCTAAAGTGCAGGTTAACATAGCTGCCAGAGTTGCCACAAATTGTTGTATAAAATCATGACTTGACTTTTGGCCTAAAGCTGAATTTTGAGCCAGAACCAAACTGAGATATGATATACGAGCTAAAAAGAGTTAAAGCTTTGTTAATGAACCTGAATCGATTGCTAAATACAGTGTTTTTGAGAGCGAGAGAGAGCGAGAGAGAGAGAAAGGGAGAGAGCGTAAGATTTTAGGAAGACCATTTCTGGCTAAGAAAAACTATAACAAATTTGTATTTTTTTTTTTCTGCCACAATTGGGCAATTGAAATTGGCGAAATTTGTCTGGCCACTAAACGACAGAGCCGCACATTAGCCCTCGGCTGGAAATCGTATAGTTGGCTAAGCAGTAAGCGGTAAGAGGTACGCGGTAAGAGGTAAGCGGTAAGCGAAGGCAAAAACTTGGTAAATGGGGCTACAGAGAGTTAGAATTCCATTTTGGGCGAGAAAGTAGCGCTGAAAGCATCGATCAATCGTTGAATCTTTGGATCGTTCGATCCGTGAATCGATTCTAAATCGATGCGATAACAACCAACGCCAATGCAAGTCAACCAAATTTAGCAATTTAGCCATAAATGAAAGACCAAATTGCCGTGCTCTGATCACAGTTTTAGCCACAGTTGCCACAGTTACCAAAGTTGCTACAGTTGCCCAGCAGTTAGCCACGATGTCAGCCATTGGTTGTTGCCTGATGGCCTGACGGTCTAACTAGCAGTTTAAGCCTCATTAAAAACGCCCCAAATGCACCCGCTATGGGCAAGTAAGCATCCATAGTTTGTATCCTTTAGCTTCTCCCTCTTTGGTATCCTCTTCATCTTCCACTCCAACTCCAAGTCCAACTCCAACTCCAAGTCCATGTAGAGCCTAGGCCAGACGACTGTTGGCTTCATTATTGAAATGCACTCATAAAATATGAGAAATAATTGCAATTATTGAGCATGCTTTTAACAAGCTGCAAAATGCAACACGGCCTCAGGTATTCCAGCTACACTAAAAAAAATATTTCATTATTAACTCTAAATGTAACTTGAAAATTGTTTGTTTTTATTCAAATATTTTTAATTCAAATTTTGATAATAACTTGTGGCAGAAATTACATTTTTTATGTGCAATGCATGTATAAAATTAATTAAATATATTATGTAAATATTATATATACAAAAATGTGTAGAATATATTTGTAAAATATAATAGTTTTTTAAATTTTTTATATTTAATATCTGTTTTTTTTTTTTTTTTTTTTTTTTGGATAAAACTTTGTTTATTTCGATTTTGTTTAACGTCAATTTTTTGTGCGAGTGTGCGGCATTTTAGCTGCAACCATTTGTGGCAGATGAAGCGCCCACGCAATTTGGTCAAAACCAAAAAAATGCAAATAAAACAGAAGAAAAATCTGAGTTTCAGTTTAACGTCAGTTTTGTAGCATAGTGTTGTTTCCGAGTCCATAGCATTTTTCTGTGCATGTATTTGCATTTTTCATCTTGGCCAAGAGAACGTGCATGTGGCTGTGGCTGTGACTGGGTCTTGAACGTCTATGTGTGTGTGTGTGTGTGTGAGGACGTGATTGTCGTTGTGCCTGTTGCTGTTGCTTTGGTTTAGTTTGTTTGTCAGACTCATTTGAATGCAGTCGCTATTTATGTTTTATGCTAAAGGCAGCCAAACAGATAACACGCAACCTGGCAACCCGGCAACCTGGCAACCTGGCATCGTGCAACGGCGACACAACACCAAATGGGCTACAGTCTTGGCCAGTTAAGGCAATGCCCGGGTTGGCCAGTTCACATTGCTACCTTTGTTTGTTTCAGTTTTAACTTCAGCTTTAGTTTATTTTATTTTTTTTAAAACTCTGTTGAAGCAAAACTCTCGCCTGGCGGCCTTTTAAGGTGCGCTAACAGCACACATACACACATACATATGCCTATTAATGCAAATAGTTGAACAGACACACACACACACAGACACACAGACAACCTGACCCTGACACTGACCCTGCTTCATGCCTCTTGCCACTTCCTGCAGGCCTTAAATGTAGTCGAGTGTGGCAGGCAGCTTATTGAGTGATTCCTTGATTCCATGTTCATAAATCAAAAAGGGAAGAGGCAACTGTCCAACAAGCTGCTCATTGACAGTCAGGCAGAGGGACAAACAAACAGGCAGACAGTCAGACAGACAGACAGACAGTCAGACAGACAGACACATGTACCTTTGAGCTGTAAAGTGTTACAAGTGTGAAATCAGGCGATGAATTGAAACATCACAAGATTTGACTTGACGCATTGAAGATAATGCAAATGGAAATGAAAATAGGAAAAATATAAATTATAAAAATAAATATAGTTTTTAGCTATTTTTAAATTAACATGAGAAAGAATTAATTTAGGAAGAAGGAAGAACAATTGGAGAAGGAAGGGACAAGAAATTTGGTACTCATTGAATAATGTTTAAAATTAAATGTTTTATAAGAAATATAAATAGGGTTTCATTAAGAAAATATGCATAGCATTAAATACATTTATTAAACAAAATATTAAAAACATGTTTTTAAGGCAAAACACTAAAAATTGAAACATTTCCAGTTCAACCCAAAAGAGTTAAAGAAAATTATAACAGACTTGAACGATACAAACTGAAGAGCAAAAAAGTACAGTAATGTTATAGTATACTTAAGTTATAGTACAGTAAAGTCATACAGTGAAAGCTTTACTCGCGGACAGCTCCCTCAGACCAAAGTCTCCCATAGCCGGACGAACATCTCCCTTGGGCGGACAAAAGTCCTCAAACCGTGGCTGTCCGGCCTTTCGGGAGCTTTCACTGTAGTATAGCTAAGTTATTGTACAGTAAAATTATATGTGTGCAAATTCAAGACTGAATTTATTTGAAAATACAGTTTACTCTAAAACACCCTGTAGTCAATCGAGTGACATAATTGTTTATTAATTTAAAGAATTTTTTAAGCTTATCACTAAAATTAATAACGGGAGCATAAAAAATAATATAC
Source organism: Drosophila cardini (assembly GCA_018903735.1). Lineage (NCBI taxonomy): Eukaryota > Metazoa > Arthropoda > Insecta > Diptera > Drosophilidae > Drosophila > Drosophila cardini. The sequence goes on from JAEIGM010000016.1 coordinate 241,211, forward strand.
TAGAAACACTATGAAATTTAATTGTTTATTGGAAAATTGTTTCTCCAATATGTGTCACACACAAACACACACATACACACACACACACACACACACACACACAGATGTGTTTATAATGGCAACATTTGAAATGCGAATATGGACTCAACTGCGTCTCATTTGCATATGTTAAGTGGAACTTTGATATGGTCTGTAAAGAGTCTTCAGACTTGTTCAAGTTTATATGGCATGTAATGGCATCTATCAAAGCTAGACAGAAGACTGAAGACTGTTGACTGTTGACTGTGGACTATAGTCACCATGGTGGTCAGGATTCTACTTAACTGATCTGTCTGTTTGTTTGTTGTCTCTAGTTGTTGTTGTTGCTGTTGCTGTGGTTGTTTTGGCATTAACGAGATGAACGAACAACGATAGAAAAATTCAATGTCAGGGCAAATTTGTGGCCTAGGATGGGGCGGGGCAAGCGATATGTGGCAACAACGTTCACATTTGCATCGTTAGCCAACGATCTGGCAGCGCTGACAGAGAGCAACAGTTGTTGTTGTTGTTTTTGTTTTTGTTGCTTCATTAGACGAAATAAAAACTTGCTGGTTAATAAGGCAACTGAAGTCAATCAGCAGCGACCGCAGCAACAACAGCAACAACAGCAGCAACAACAACAACAACAGCAGACACTGTAAGTTGTTAGCCAAATGTTGTTTGCAGTTCGTTGCATTTTGTGGCAGCCACAAACCGGTCAAAATTAACCTACTTAGCCTGGCAACGTCAGCTGCTATCGCCTTTCCCCCAAAAACAAAAAACTCCACACAGAAAAATACCCAAAAAAAAACTTAAGAAGAAAAAAACTTGAAGCACCAAAAACAAAAAGCTAAAAAGGAAAAAAAAAAAATAAATGAAAATAATGTTTTGTAAATCTCCCAAAGCAAAACAAATCTTTTGTACGTGCCACAGATGAAGATGATGCAGTTTCAGTTCAGTTGTGGCAACCTCTACTCCCACCACCCAATTTTTAGGGTAACCGTACTCGTTTTCAAAGAAATTTTCAAATCATAATTATCATTATCATTTCTTTTCGTCTGCCGTCGCGTCGCTTTGATTATTCGTGACTGCTCACGCGACCATCACTACAATTAACTAAAGATAACTTTGGATAACTCAGTTAGTTTCTTTTCCCATTTTAAGCATTTTTGGGCTTTAGTATACAATACAATTTTATATGTGAAGCTAAAGTTTATTGAACTTGAATGTGTATGGAAGGAGGGAGTAATTCTTTAGGGGGGAAGGAAAGAAGTCAACGATCGGGAGAATAGAATATTTGGGTAAATTTTAACTAATGTGAATAAAAACATGTAAGATAGGTTACAGTCGAGCGTGTCGACTGTAAAAGACCCCGTACTCATTCTAGTGCGCATTTCTCCATACAAATCAGAAATTTTCAACCGATTTGTCCTAAGGGAGCTATAGGCTACAGTTGCCCGATCTATACCAAACTTGGTGAGGATAGTTATAAGGCTATTATACACATAATGTGTGCATTTGGTCCCGATAGCTTGAGTCGTTTTCAAGATATGGTAATGTGAAAATTTTACAATTTTTGGGGGGCAGTAGGAGGCATGGCAACAATTTGAAATAAGCTTGATCTGCCTGACATATAGACGGGCTTTCAATTCAAATTCGGTAGTTCTAGTTTTTGTAGTTCAGGTGTTCATACGGAAGGACAGACTGACAGACAGACGGATATCGCTATATTGTCTCGTCTGTTGATGCTGATCAAGAATATATATATATATATATAGTACTTTATGGGGTCAGGCACGCCTCCTTCTGTCTGTTATGCACATTTCGCTTCTGACAAATCTAAATATTTTCAATCAAAACATGAGAAAATTCCTAATTTTTATAAATTCAAACTCATTTTCATCAGTCAGTTTCAGTTTCTTACATGCTAACTCTATATCACTAAACTTTGCCAATTAGAGTATGGAGTCCACGAGTAGATACTGAGCATTCTAGAGCATTTTGTGGTTTTGCAAGTTAAGATACTTAACCGCAAGTTAACACAGTAAATCTCTTGGGAATTAAGCAGACATACAGAGAGACAGAGAGAAAGAGTTTATGATGGGAATGCGATCAAATAACCGATAGATAAACCCAGCAAAGGAAACGAAGTACGAAAAGAGGAGTACATAGATATAGAAACTATAAATATCGCATTTCATAAGATATCATGTCAAATGGGTGGCAATGTCTGCTGTCAGATTGAGGTTGAGGTTTCTGTCTTCGTGTCTGAGTTTGTGGTGATGCTCGTTCTGGTTCTGATTTGACTATCCCAGAGACTGTTAGATATTTCTATCTATATATACCTATAGCATGTTTTTTTTTTCGAGGTTAACCACTCTGCGAAATTCGAAAAAAAAAAAAGAAATGAGAAAATAAATAAGAATGAAAATGGAATGGAAAACTCAACCGCAATCAGGTCTAACACTAATTTTCATCATCATCAACATCATCATCGTCTCAATATTATTATTGTTATTATCAAGAACTGAGTGAAGTTGCAGCTGCTCATTTAAGCCAGGTTAATTGATAATCATGATGCTGCCACGTCCAGTTTGCCACAAATGAAAATTAGCATTTGTTGGCCTTTTTTTTTTTTTGTTGTTGTGCCTCATTTCTATTGACTACACAAATGACAAGCGTCACAAGATCAAAGCATAAAGTAGAAAAAATCCCAAATTAGAATTTAGCCCAAGATTTGCTGCCCCTTGTCTAACAAGCTGCTGCTGTTGGCCAGTTACGTATTTGTGGTAGCAGACGTGACTGCAACTCCTTCGTGTTGCAGTTGCAACACCAAAAACAGGCCGGCAAATGGCTGGAAAATCAAGTGATTACTGTCTGGCATCACGAGTAATGAAACGTGACTCAAATCGCAGTTAAACACCCCAGCGACACACACACCAAACACACACACACACAAAACACACACACACGCAAGCGACCAAATCCCCAAACGAAACGAGCTAAAACACGAGGCAAACAGCAATTAGAACAGTCCAAAACAGGCAAAAAAAAAACAAAAAACAAAAAGGCTAAAAGCGGACAGGAGTTTGCAAGTGGTAAGAAGGTGGCTAGAAGGAGTATTGGCTTTGAGAGAGCCACATCATCAATGTCGTTGCATGTCAGCCATTTGGATAATGGCCAACATTTGCTACAGTGTCGACTTGATCTTGCTCTTACTGTTGCTGTTGCTGTTGCTATTGCTGTTGCTCTTGCTCCTGACAGTCACAGGACAGGATGTTTTCCTCTTGTTCTTCTTCAGCTTCTACTCCTGTTTGTTCTCTACTCTTCTTCTTCTGTTTTTGTTGTACTTTTTTAGGTTGTGCAACAAGACACCAACTACACAGCTTGTTGTCTCTCTATGTCTCAGTCCCTGTTAGCCCAAAGGGCTACTTAGCCAGGTTAACAAGAGCAACTGTTGTTCTGTTGCCTCAGGAGGTAGAGTAGCGGCCTAAAGGGGCCTATAGAGACCACATTGGAATTTAAAGTTTAAAGTTTACAGCGAGTATCGAGAGTGGAGAGTCTAGAGTAGCAAGTACAGGGTATATACGACAGTACTTGACTTCAGCTATCAACTGATTAGGCCTTAGATTGCTTTTAACGCAATAGAACTCGTTGAACGCACTTTGAGTTGCACTAAGAGATACATTTCAGACATCGTACAAGTTGCAATTTGTATCTTAATCAAAGAACTTATCTTGAAGAACTTTTTTTCAAGTAAACTCTTACACAAACAAATTTTGTATAATTTATATAGAAAGTACAGTAAAACTTTGTTTAAATTTTAATAAATTTGACTTATAGAAAACATATAGAAAAACATATTGACTAATAGAAAACGTACACACAAACAATAGGCTTTCTTGTTAAATACTTAAAACTTAAGTTTAAATAAATTTATTTTATATGTTAGAATACATTGTATTATAATGCTTTAAATATATCTGAAAATAAGAAAAATTTTACTTAAAGCATTTACTTAATCATTTGGTATACATCTAAAAAGAAGTCTTGAATAAATAATTAAGCAGCGATTAAATTTAGAAATATACAAACAGTAAATATTTTATCGAATTGCAACATTTTTTTCACTAAATTATTAGCTAAAATCTTTTTTTTTATTAAAATAACAAAAACATTTTTTTTTTTTTTTTTTTTTTTTTTTTTTGTTACCTAAAATACTTAGGATTAGCCTATTTCTGACTTCTTGATTTTAGAGTGAAATGCTCGTTTTTTATTCTGTGTGATAATTTTATTATTGTATAGAAGTCTTACTTATGCAAAGTAAAAGTTAGTTCTGAAAGCTGATCTGTCTATATCTCGCCTACTTAAGCCTTTTATGACAAACTTCTCTATAGAATTTCTTAAGTTCTCTATTAAAAACTGCTCCATAACGGACTTCTTAACGACTGCTAAGAACTTATCTAGAAAATACTAAATATATACCATTTCCCCAAGTCAAAGTTTAAACCAGAAGTAAATTCAACAAATTGTTGCATGCAATTTTTGCTCAAAGGGAAAGAGAAAATAGGAAAGAAGAAGCAGAATGATAAATACTAACTAACATTTTTTTTCTCCTTTCTTTCTTACTGTCTTAATTAAGTTCATCGCCCATTTGGCATTACTTCCAGTTACTTAGTTAAAGACAAACGTTACTTAATTGCTACTTTAGTTCAGCTAGTTCTACTTAGAAAGGTTTCACTGTAGTCGGCCAGTTCAAGGCATGGCTATAACTATAAATTATAACTAATTTCAGGTTATGTTTGCCCTTTTTTTTTTTCTTTTTTGTTGCTAATTAGATCATTTTATGCAGAATTCAAAACAAAAAGAAGAAAATATAACGCTTTTGGCATTTTTGCTTGATTTACTATCGGATTTACAGAAAATAAAGCTGATTTCACTTGGCCATGTGCTATAAATGGTAATAAAGGCGAGTATAGACCAGGTCACACACTATAGTACTATACGACCATATACTATTTTAGCCATATCCATATCCGTTGTCTTTTGCTGGGCTCTAAGGAATTTGCATTTGTGGTAGGATAGTTGAAGGTAACCAAATATTTCTTTGGGGTCGCCAAATAGGTTGGGTCCGTTAGTAGCTATGCAAATCTGTGTGCCACGCCCAGTTACACACACAAACACACACACACACACACACACACAGAGTTACAGAGAGACACACGTGTGTTCGTTTCGCTCTGTTTACAGATGCAAAACTGACACTGCAACACCAGATGACTTTGCCACTTGGTAGTCAAAGAACCTTTTTGCCAAAAGGCAGCTAAGATATCATCAGGCAAACACACACTCACACACAGACAAACACACACCTAGCTGGTGTTTAAAATATTTCACTTTTGGCCCTGCCGCCCACCGTTGGCAAGTAGCAAGAAACTGGCAGAACCAGCAGCCACCGCAGCTTTTGTTGCTGCCACAACAATGGACACAGCTGAGGATGAGGATGATTTCTTGGACTTGGTCTTGGACTCTAACTCCAACTCCAACTGGGATTCCTTGGCTGAACGGCAAACGGCAAATGGCAAACGGCAAACGGCAAACGGCAAATGTAATTCATGGCATTAAAACACAAGGCAGAGGCCTCAAAATGGAAAATTGCCATGCATAACAATTTTTGTTCTTTTCTATGTTTTTTTTTTTTTTTTTTGTTTCCACTTTTTTTTTTTGTGTTTGTTTATTATATAGACTTGCAAAGTGCGCTAGAGGGCAGCAGGCGTAGAGGGCGTGTTGGCGGGGGAACTTTACAAAATTTATGCGAAGCGAACGCAATTCTGTTCAAGATATCAAAAAAAAAAAAAAAAAAAAAAAAAAATCTAGAAAGAAAACAACAATTTTTCCATGAAACTCGGTTTGGTCTATGTTACGATACAAGATCAAGCGAACTGATTATGCGTTGAACATCGTTAGGATTTTCGGATTTACCTTCATTTTTTGTTCTAGCTTGTATTTTTTTTTTTTTTTTTGTTACATTTTGTCCAGTTCAGTTGCCGTTAGATAAGATACAGCACAGAGCACACAGCTGAGAGCCGAGATCACTGCTTTTGACTTAAAATTCTCATTAGTTATACACAAAATAAACACTGCTAGTTGTATAGCACAACCTTTTATTTCCATGTTTTTGGCTAAATGTTTTTAAAAGTGCTAAGTTTTTGGACTGTAATTCATTGCTACTACTATAGTTTACTAAATTTTCCTAAAAAAAAAAGTGCTGGAAAATAATGTTAGCTATAAAGACGCTACTTGCGCAGCACTGAGGGTAGCATTACTAGCGTTTGTCTCTGTCTCTTTTGCTCTGGATTCCAATTAAGTGATCGCGTCAGCTTATTCCATCCCAGGGCCAATTCATCTCGGCAGATGAACCGATCAACGGATCACAACAGCTGCAGCAACAACAACAGCAGCAACAACAACAGCAGCAACAACAGCAACAACAACTACAATATTAGCATCAGTGTCAGCTTCTGGCCATGGTAGCATCAACATCAACTTCAACTTGAGTCGCAGCCTCAGTATCAATTGTGTTGTGCGGTGTTGTTGTGTGTATGTTGTTGTGTGTGTGTGTATTATTGTGTGTGCTGTGGTGTGTTGTGTTAGCTGACTGCCCAATTCAATTAACTTTCACTGCGCTTACAGTCAGCTCCATTATGAATCTCTGTAAGCAACAAGCTGCCACTTCTAAAGTTCCAACTGCCTCAAGCCTAAATAGCTACACTGAACAAAAAAGTGCACAAGTTAAAGCTTACGTTTCAAAGAAAAGAAAAATATGTACATTTTTAAAGTCTAAACATAAATCCCCAAATTAAGACTTTGAGTTCAAGAATAGAACGCAAAAAGAAATTAAAATTTTATAATATAAAACATCTAAAATATTTGAACTTTTATTGAAAAAAAAATTAATTAAATGAAAAATTAATTTTATAAATCAATGAGTTTAATTTCAACAAATGAAATTAAAAATTTTAATTCTATTGATTTTTTACTTTATAAACTATAAGCTAAAATTTTTGAATAGAATTCTAATATAAACGAAATTAAAGAATATTTTTGTTTTTTATGAGCTAAAATCATTAATTATTATGACCGCCAAGTTTCAGCTTTTTTAAACAGTATGAGAAATGTTTGTGTGCTAACTTCTACAAAGCCAGAAAACTTTATTTTGTTCAGTGTAGAGCTAAGCTTATCTTAAAGGTCTTGAGTCTTCGTCAGAAGCACGTTTGAAGCGGGCCGCATCGTAGGCAAAAATTGCTCTAATACAACTCGGGGTACGTGTCGTGTGTCATTAAGTAACGGTAATTTACCACAAAAGTGACGCGCGCGATACGCGAAATGCGATATGCGATATGCGATACGCGATGTTATAACCAAAGGTTCTATGCGTACCGCAACAATGGAACGTAATCGAAAGAGGCCCGTGGGCAAAAATAAGAAGAAGAAAATAGAAAACTTCATGGAGGGTTTTAGATGGATGCGGGTTTTTAGCCAGCATTTCATGCTCATGCTTTTATTACGCCAATTTGCTGTTCTTTTTCCCATTTTATGAGCTTATTATAAAAATAAATTGAAGAAGATAGAAGAGAACAACAACAGCAACAACAACAGCAGCGGCTTTTAGACAAAAGACTTAAGCGACAAACCTTCTCTCATCTGCAAGTAAAAGCAATAGAATTTAATGACTAAACGTGTATTTATTATTGCTATGCACTTAAAAACTATATGCATGTATTAGCCCTAAGTTATTTAAGCTTTAAGCCAAATTTACTAAATTATTTTTAGAATTTTTCCATTTTGTTTTTTTTTTTTAATTAAACAAAACTTTTGCTTTTACTTTCAGATTCTACAACGAAAGCAAATCTTAAGCAGACAGCAAAAACAACAAAAGGTAAGTTAACCGAAAGAAATCTATAATTAAATATTGTTTTTAAAGTCTATGCTAACTGAGCAAATACCCTGTAAATGTTTAAAATGACTAAACAAATCAATTTGAAAGAAAATATAAAAATAAAATTAAATAAATTTGATAGACTTAGTTGATTGACCTCTCAGATGTCTAGCATACCCCGTTCTTCCAGTGCAGGGTATAAGTTAAAAGTGAGTAACAGAGAGAAGTAAACACTTTAAAGATTGATTATGCTTTTAGCTTTCTTCATTTCATTTTCATTCAACTGCTGCCACAACTAATTGTTTAACAATTCATAAATTATACAGCAAATATTTAAGCATACAAAAAGTTGTGGCTTATAGTTTATTTTCTCGCTGGACGCGTTTTGGCTATAAAATGCGAGAAAGCATGGGAAATTGTTATAAAAACGATCAAGTATTATAAAAAAAAAAAAGAAACAAAAACGAAAAACAAACCAAACTATGCAAAACTTTTATGATGACAGGGAGTGAGAGAGAGAGAGAGATAGGGGGAGAGAGGGGGAGAGAGGTAGGGAAGAGAGAAGGAGAATTGGCCATTAGCTACGACACGATTGTGCTGCCGGAGTTGAAGCTAAAGTTGGTTCTATAAAGACGGGACGAGACTTCGCTTTCACCGAAATCATTTTATTTATTGAATTCTGTGCATGTCGAGCACGTTTGCACGAAACAACGGACGGACGGAGGGGCAGACAGACAGGCAGACAGACAGACCGAGAGACGGACAAATGGACAGAAGTTGAAACTTTGAGGCAATACGACATTTGGAACATGTAAGCGAATATGTGTTGGAAAAAGTCGCGATTGTCAAGCAGGAACTACAACCAGAGTAACAACAACCAAAGTGCTAAATAAAGTTAAAGTCAGAGCGAGAGAAGAGAGAGAGAGAGAGAGAAGGAGAGAGGAAGGTAGCATGTACATATGACAACGGGCTAGCACATGTTGGCATGCCAATGAATTTTAGCCACGATCCCGTAGCAAATGCTGGTTTTTTGCCACTGGACCCCGCCTCCTGCTTCCTGCCTCCCAACTCCCACCGTACACCTTCCACTTTCCGCCCACCACCTAGCCTGAGTGGCATGTGAATGAGACGCCATCGAAGTTAAAAATTGTTAAAGAGTTTAGTTTCGTGTGTTTTTTTTTCTTCTCTGTTGTTCTTTCTTGTTGGCCAGAAATTGTCTTAGGTCGTGCCAACAACGAGTCGCATTATAAAAATGTACAACAACAACAACAACAACAACTACGGCAACATTGGCTTAAACAACACTGAACAAGTTGGCCCTATGAAAATGAAAATGAAAAGTTCTCATGCGACAGACAAAGTTTCCAATAAATGTGGAAAAGCCAAGAAAGCAAGAAGAAACCTTTTGACAGCGCACGTCGCACTCAATTGACAGACAGAGCACAGGCAATAGAAAGAGTACGAAAGAGTAGAGGTAGAGTGAGACAGCGAATAAGTAAAAAAAAAAATAGAGACATATGTGCTCCACATTAAGAACAACAAAAAACAACAACAACAATAAGCGACAAGCGACAAATTCAACAAAAACAAACAAACAAAATGAAAAGAAAATGCTTTGGAAAACTAAAAGAAATGTCAGAGAGAGAAAATCAGAGCAGAGCACAAAATACAGTTTGGTTTTAATGATAGGCAAAGATGGGCAATACAGAGGGAGTAGGAGAAGGTGGTGGAGTGGCAGAAGGCATTGGGGGAGAAGAGGGGCTGGGGTAAAACCAAGTCAAATCGTTAAGCTGACTGAACAAATTGAATGACCGCAATTGGGTTGTAAAAATAAGCGTAGAAATTACATTTTACTGTCGCCGCGAGCTTCTTTAGAGGAGTTTCTCCAATTGAAAGTATTCGATAAATTTTTCAAAGTTTCTATTTACCTATTTGCAGGTCAATAGTTAAAAGAAATAATTAATTTTCAGACTTTTATTTATGTTGTGACTTTAACAACGAAATAATCGAACTAATCGATAACTTTATCAGGGATTCAATATGAACAATAGCAGCTATCGAACGTTTAGTCAGCTATCGATAAAATAAAACAAGATTGTTAAAGTGTAAACAACTTTATATCTTACATCTTAGCTTTATCGATAACACTTAACAATAATCGTTACTGAAATTTATTTAAAAAATTACTTGAATTTAATTAAAAAGTATTTTTGAACATATGTGTATATGTTACTCTTATCGATAACTGTATTACATACATTTTTATTAATCGATAAATGAAATTTATTCATACCAAACAAATATTTAAAGTTTTTTAACAAAACCAAGATGCTCATAAGCTTATTGCTCTTCAGTATGTTTCTCAGAATTACTTAAACTATCACATTTACCAATTTGACACTTATCGATAATTAATCGAAGGGCAAACAGAACGGATAAATCACTAATTTCGAAAATTAAAGCAAAATGTACTTCAAATTTTTAAAACTACAACACTGATCTAGATGATAAATCAACTAAAACTGCAGTTATCGGTCAAAAGCATTAAGTAAATTTATCGATAGACAGTTGCGCATCACTAGAATGCATCATCAGTTGATCGCCCCCACAGTTGACCGCAAAACTCATTTACAGAATGAATAAAAAAAGAGTCAGTGAAATGTGCAGAGGAATAGAGGGAGATAGCACTAAGTAGAGAGTGCAACGTGTTGCACGTTGAAACTGGTTTGATTTGTCGGCCAAGACCAAAAGCTCAAGTCAAAGCCAAATGGCGTCAAATGAGCCGCCCGCCTCAAAAAAAAAAAAGCCAACAAAAAAAAAGCCAACTCGTTGGATTCAGCCAGCTGATGTCGTTGTCTGACCCACAAGTACCTGAGGAACTGAACTAGGGAATTTGCATGCCACGTCGCGGCACAGTCCGCTGATAGTTGCAGCAACCAAATCTTTTGGCAATCAACCAAAAAAAAAAAGCAAAAAAAAAATCAAGTGACTTGCCCCACTTTGCTGTGTTGTGACCGCATTTGCAGCTCATTGTTGCCGTGTCGACTTCTAATCAATGCAACATGCCACATGCTGCCAATACACAAAATTCACTAGCAAAAGAGCCTGAGAAAAGTGGCAGCCAACGCACTTTTACCCACTTTTACCATCATGACACTTTCAGTCGCATTTCAGTCGCAAATCAACCGCAATTAGCGCAAGTGAAAATTGGTCAATAATTTTAATTTTATTGCACAATTTGTCGCTCAGATGTAATCGATAAAAGTAAATTTTATAGAGAAAGAAAGCTTTAAAAAGCTAAAGGAATTTCATTTAGAAATAATCAGTCGCTAAAGCATTTGTCTTACAACAAACGAAACTATACAATAAAAGCCTAAAAGATTTAGAAAAACCTACAAAATAAATAATAATAATTTAGATTGTTATAAAAAGGAGTTTATCTAGCATGCTGTAAAAAGTGGAGTAAAACATACAAAAAGGTTTTGATAAAATTCTAAAATAGTCTTTTAAAACTTATCAAAGAATGCAAAGAACAAAAAGTTCTTAGAAAAAATAGAGAAAAATAATATTAAATTCAAAAAAATTGTTAAATATAACAATATCGGATTGAAATATGTTAAGTTAAAAACATTTAAAAAATCCAAACTAAATCGAATTTGTACTTTCAAGTAAAAAGTTATTGAATATACAAACAAATGAATTTAGTTAAGATGGCCAGGTACAAAATGGAAAGTGTCATGGATAGAAATATCAATGGGTATCTATATGCTGACCCCAGGCAAGAAATGACTGAGTTGGGCGTCATTAACATGCAGCAAGGCGGCATCACATCACGAGCGTTGAGCAAACAAAATGCCAAATGCATTAGCATTCAACTTGATCAAATCTCAAACGAAGATGAAGCAAATGATGATGATGATGATGATGATAATGATGATGAAGATGTGCATAATGATAATACAGATGATGATAATGATGAGAGGACTAATGACAGGGCCTGAAAGTCGCGTTCGTCCACTTATTTCTTTGGCAGCAGCAACAGTTGCCGCTGTTTTGGATGTTGTTGCTGGTGCTACGTGCGTAGCATTTGGCGATGACTGTTTCGGATTATGCAGCGACCTTTGTGAGCCGCCCCAGTCAATGCAAAAGCAAGAAAATAGACACACAGACAGACAGACAGGCAGACAGACAGATAGACAGTCAGACAGATAGGCAACAATATGGTAAAGGGGCAAACAATTTCAGTGCACAATTTAAATCGAAAAGCATTTCAATGTGCCCCATTGTGATGGGCAATCGGGGGCAGACCGACAACAACAACAACTGCAACAACAGCCACCACAATTTTAACAACAACAGCAACAAGAAGAACTGTTTCTATCGCTTTGGTGATCTGCTGTCTGCTCTTAACTTGACTGTGAAGGCTTAGACGGCAAAAGAGTTATGCAGTCATTTCTCAAAGATCTTCAGTTGTAGTTGCTGCTGTTGTTGCTGTTGCTGTTGCTGTTGCTGTGTGCTTGATTTCCGTTTTGTTGCTGTTGTATTCTAACGCTTATCTCAGACTGTTAACCAGGTCAACTAACGGCAACGGCCGCAAGCTGTTAAAGCCAACTTAAACAAATAACACTCATTCATTCAGACTCGTAATCTCTATCACCCGTTCGTGCTCTCTCTTTCTGTCTCTCTTCCTCTCTCTCTCTCTTCCTCTTCCAGTCTGCTGTTAGGTTTTAGCCCGCATCTGTTGCCAAGTTCTCAGCTGGCTCTCACTCTTGCTCTCTCTAATTTACGCACACATTACGAACACATTCAATTTTCTTATTGGTTTTTCCAGCTTTCTTTCAATTGAAAAGGGTGATAGAGAGAGCGAGAGAGAGAGAGAGAGCGATAGAGAGAGAAAGAGAGAGAGGGAGATTTAGTTGAAACACGCTGCGGTTTCATTTTATTGATAATAGCAAATAATTGTTACAAATGCGCGTAATTTCTTTTCAACAATTCGAATTGGCCAGCTTTCTAAGCCGATTTGCCTAATGGCCCAAACAGTTAGGGCCAACAACAATAGCAGCAATAACAACATCAGCAATTGGTACATTTCAGGTGCCAACTGGCACACTGATTGCCATTAAATTCCTCTCCAAATCCTCCCTCTCCCTCTCTCTCTCTCTCTCTCTCTCTTTCTTTGTGGGACTGCCTAGCAGTCGGTTCATCTTCTCTGGGCCATGTTCTTGGCCTATCTGTTGGCCTGTTCTTGGCCATTAACCAGCTAATAGCTGCCTAATGAAGCTGATGTAGCAACACCATCAGCGACAACAACAACAATTTCCATTTGATTGCAATAAATTATGAGCAACAGCAGCAACAGCAGCAACGGCAGCAACAGCAGCAACAGCAGCACAAAACAGCTGCAACAGCTGCCCATCAAAACATTTGGCAGGTAAAGAGCAAAATACAAAAATTACAGAAGAAATCACAGCAAGTTTGTTGCCAAAGTCTTTCGTTTTGCAAACACTCCTCGACTGCAAATGGCAACTGCTGCAGCTGTTATTAATATGTAAGCAAATACATGGCCAATGATAACATTGTTGCCGTCAATCATCAATCACGCCACTGCCGTCTGTTGCACATACATACATATGCTAATACCCTGTAAAAACATTTTTACAACTAATTACAAAACTAATCAATGTTCGAGTTTTGTTTACCCGCTGGGATGGAAATCTACTACTATTACTCTGCTTTAACTACTATTACAGCTACTTCTTATTCGGTGGCTACTTTATGGCTAGTACTATAATTCTACTACACTTTTTGCTACTTCTCTAACTGTTGTTACTATTAAATTTTTTTAATTGGATTCCTACTTAAATTTTTACTAGTACTTTTTTTTGCACTACTATTGCTGCTACTACTATTTTTGCTGTTAGTACTTTTACTGCTACTTTTTTTGCTATAGATGAGCTGACAGTTGTTACGACACCTATTTGTGCTACTACTATTTTTTTACTACTATTTTTGCTACTACTATTTTTGTGACTTCACTTTTTTTAGCAATTGGTACTATTTCTATACATTTTTCTTATACACTAAATTTGCTGTGACAACTAGTAATATTTTTGCTACTACTTCTACTGCAACAACTACTTTTCTGAATAACTTTTTACTTTGTCTGCTTTATCGACTACTCTTTTCTTTCTATTCTTTTTGTGGCTATTATTTTAACTGTAAGTATATTTCCTTCTACTACTGTTCCTCCCATTTCACTATTTCTGCAAATTTATCATTGTTGTTTTTGCTATTAATTTCTACTACTTTAATTGCTCTCTTTGTGCTGTTTCTACTATAAAAACTACTTATTTGCATTTGTGCATATATTACTAAAATTACTATTGCTGCTAAGTTTGTTTTATGGTGCACACTGATTTTACTATAATTACTAATGCTTCAATTGTTGCTACTTTTTTGCGCTTCACTGCGTTTTTTGAGTAAATTTAAGTCTAATGAACGAAATATAGTTGGTAATAAATTTAATGATTTTCATTATATTCTGTGATCCAGTATCCACCAATACTTTCTTGTTATTTAACATTTATATCTCTCGTATTATATATATAATATATATATAATCTTTAATTCTTCAGATTTACTTCTATTATAATTACTGTCATTTCTATTGGTACCAACTCGATTGCTACTACTATTTCTAGGCCCGTTTCTTATGGTTATTACTATCACTCCTCTACCGCTACTATCCTCCATGCATGCTAATTACAGGGCATTTGGCAGTCGTGCAAATAGCTGTTAAGCTGTCTCTCCCACAGAGAAGTTGCGTGTCGCATTTAGCTCTAAATGAAAAGAATTCGTTGTGCGAGCGAGTACGTGTGTGTGTGTGTGTGTGTGTGTGTATGTGTGTGAGAGGTATGCAAGTGTGTGTGTGTGTGTTGTGTGTAAAATGCCATAAAAATCACACACAACATAATTCTTAACAAACACAACAGAAAACATGCACAATCATTCAGCATGCAACATGGCATTCCATTCCAATCCATTCCGTTGCCAGTTCCCCAGTTGCAGCGTCACGTGCGGCAGCTTCCCCCTTCTTCCCCTCCCCCCTGATCCCTGTTACTGCCTCGGTCATTTGGCCACTCTTCATCACTCTGCCTTAATGCTGCCAATGTCCTGCTGTGGTTTAATTAAATGCTGGTTTTTAAAATTGCAACTGCAAAATGAGCCACAATGGGCCACTTACGAGCAAACACACAAGACACTCACACACACACACACACACATTCACAGTGAATTTGCAACTCGCAAGTGGCCGCATTTGCTTATCGAGCCGGTTGCTGTTGTTCGCTGTGGCATGTTGCCATGTAGCAAGCAAATTGGTCATCTTCATGTGGCATCTTTAGCAATGCCTCTTGCCCCAACAACAACAGCAACACTACAACAACAACAACAACAACAAATGTTGTCGCTGGCGCATTCAATTATTTCCATGTCCTGATTGTCTTGTCGTGCGGCCAGCGCGAGTTTTGCATTTAAAAATAGGTTGGCACAACTTTAAATTGCACAATTTTTAATGAGCTACCGGCCGTGGCAATTCATACCCCCTACCCTACAGCCCCCTCAACCCCTTGCAACAACAACCGACCTCGGTCTACCGCCCTAACCTGTAGATTTGCCCATTGTAGCGCCAGCAACAGTTGCAGCTGTTGGCAAAGTGTCAGGCGTGTTGTAATGAGCGATGGTATGACTAAAAATACGACAAGCCAACAATTCGCCAAAGCTGATAAGATAACACACACAAACACACACAAGCACACTTTTACACTTACACACACACACACATATACATACACGTTGTTACACTTGTGGAGTCCTCTTCCTCCACTGTACACGTATTCGCTATTATGAATACTCTTTACATGTTTTCGCACTCGAAAGCTATTAGCCTGGAATGTCGGATCTTTAAAGCTCTTCGAAGCTCTTTGAAGCTCAGGGATTAAGTGTCAAGCTATTGAATACTCTTTTAAGCTGTTAAAGCTTTAACAGAAAGCTTTAATTTATTTTCCTTCATTTTATTTATTATTGATTTGATTTAAATGTTTAATTTTAAAAGCACATTAAGTTATTGCCATAACATATGTTATTACTTTATCAATCAAATTCATTAATTTATATATACATATAATATACTTATATTGATACTTTAGCTTATTTCTTGCTCATTTCTAGCTACTTTTTAGCCATTTTTCAGTCGCTTTTCAGCCTCATTGCTGAAGTTGAATGAACTGAAAGTCTTTATTTAACGCTAATTAGCAAGTACTTGAACTACTGCCGATTAAGTACACACTTAATCAAAGTCAATTTGAAGTAAGCACTTTCATTTTATGACCACTGTATCAATAGAGCAACAGATTAGTTTTCTCATTAAAGCCAAGAACTAGACGGCTGGAGATAGAGGGAACTGGTGGGAATATGTGGAGAAATGGAGAATAGAGAAAATGAGAAACGCTTGAGAAATGGATGGAAACTGAGACTAAGAAAGCTGGGGAGCTGACATGATATAGAGGGTCAAGATTTTGCAATTAATTGTAATTTCTTAGCGCATTGAAGCCGCATCATCATCATCATAATTGCCATAAATCATGCAACGCTATACTTGCCACAACCTGTCACAGATACTTGTACACACGTATCCCAACAGATACTCCCTCTCTCCCTCTCTCCCTCTCTCGTCTCTCGCGCTCTTCTCTTTTCAGTCTTCTGTCTTCAGTCTTCTATCGTTATCCGCCACATTCCGCTCAAGTCTCAAATGCGCTCTAATGACTCCTGTTCTTTGTCGAACTTGAAGTCAAAGCTTAAACTCTCTTCCTCTTTCTTCCTCTCTCTCCCTGTCTCTTCCTCTCTCTTCCTCTCTCTCGCTCTCTCACTCTGGCTAATGGCTTAGCTATCGCATAACTTCCGCATGAAGCTGCA
The DNA here is from genome assembly GCA_018903735.1 of Drosophila cardini. NCBI lineage: Eukaryota > Metazoa > Arthropoda > Insecta > Diptera > Drosophilidae > Drosophila > Drosophila cardini. The sequence goes on from JAEIGM010000016.1 coordinate 258,141, forward strand.
GTCACTGGTTCGCGTTTCGTGCTTCGTGCCACAAGAAGTTGACTGCTTCCAGGAACGTGGCCCACACAACTGATTGAAATCGAGTTGCCAAACATAAGGCACACAATTGAACGATCGATCGATTGAGCTGCTTCCACACCCATTAGCTGTCTCTCTCTCCCTTTCTCTCTCTTACTCCCAGTTTCGCCCTCTCCCTCTTTCTCTACTTTTTGTTGTTGTCCCTTTTCTTGACAGCTGCATTTGCATGAAGAATTTATGAAATGTGGCTCAGTATGTTGTGACCTGGCCAGAACTCTTATACCAAAATGTACTCACTTCAAGTTCAATTTCAACTTCAGCTTCAATTCGAATCTTAACTTGAGTTAATGTCGTGGGCAAGACACCACACCCCGTTTCCACTTAAACTGCCCCTTTATATCTTGAAACTGCATCAGCAATGGAGAGGGACACAAAACAAAACGCTGCAATACACTGAGAAAAATGCAAAAATTTTCTAGAATATTTTACTACTAAAATCACTTTAAAATGTATAAATAAACTTTTGAAAAAAAAAAATATTTTATTTTTTGCCATCAAATAAAAGTAATTAGAAATTTGTTCAGTGTAGACAGCTCTTTCAAATATGTTGTGTTGCCCAGCCCAGATCCTTGGTATTATTTGTACCCAGTGTTTGGCAGACAACCTTGAGGCAGTCCAACTGCAGCGTCTAAGTTCCACTTGGAGTTGGGATCGGAGTCGGAGTTGGAGTCGAGAACTGAGTTTCTTTGGAGCTCGTATCGCACTATCATATGATATCGTTGCGCTCAACTTGTTATGCAATAAATTTCCGGTTCTAAAGCAAAATAAAAAAATCAGAAAAAAATAAAATAGTTTGCTACACATAAAACTTTAGCCAAATGCTAGCAAACTGACCACCTTTCTCTAGCCAAGCCACGCCCCCCCTTTGCCACCCTCGCTGCTCCTTAAACTGCTTGTTTTGCTCGCTACTACTTTTTCCACTCCCCTAGTTGCTCCCCATTTCTGCTCCTTTATACCAAACGCTGTTTTTTCTTCCTTTTCGCGTTTTGTGTTTTGCGTTTGGCGTTTTGCGTTTTGCGTTCTGCGTTTTTGGCGTTAAATGCGCAACGAATGCAGCGCGCGAAGCAAGTTGCAACTGGCAGCGAATAACTGGTATACACTGGTAACACACCTGTGGCACATCCCTGACAAGCAGTCAGCCTGATTCTGTTTCTGTTTCAATCATATCACATGCAATTCACGCCGATCACTTGCTGGCAAAACGCAAAAAAAGGAAGCGGCAGCAACGTGGGGCATGCAACGCAGCTGCATGGAACCAACTCGTTCTACTGTATGATGTTCATTTTAAGTGGGTGTCAACTTTACAAATTAGTAACGGCATTTAATAGCACACACACACACATACACCTGAACACACCTGAATACACCTGAACACACTCACACACACACACACACACACACAGGTATTTCACATTTGCTACTGCTTCTTTCTTGACAGAACAAGTTTGTGTTCTAAGTCATTTGTTTCATGCGCTACATTTGTCCAAAAACTTTCCCAACTTTGTGGCGTCGCAACTCGTTTAAGCCAAATGCTTGCAACAACTGGTTGCAATCACTTTATAGATTAGTTACACTTATTTTCCCAAAGAAAAAATGTGGATTTTCAGTTATTGTTAGTTTGAGTTTAATAATATAAAATTAAACAAAGTTTTGAAGCAACTTTCTCATTAAGGTTTAAACAACTAATAATTGAAGACATTTGATAACTTAATGTATATTTACATAAAAATATTATATTTATAATTATTTAATTTAATTTAGAAGAATTACTTATATTGACATTTGGACAGTATTTAACATAACTTTTATTACAAGAATTGTTAATAAAATTAAATATTAGTTTTTGACACAAGTTCAAAATTCACACATTATGTTTATGGTACCATTATAACTTTCCTTACCAAGTTTGGTTCGGATCGGACAACTATAGCCTATAGCTCCCATAGCACAAATCGGTCGAAGATTAGTGATTTATATGAAAAAAACGAGCACTACAATGAGTACGGGGTCTTTTACAGTCGGCTCGCTCGACTATAGCCTTTCTTACTTGTTTTTAAACAAATATAAAAAAAATGCTTTTATTGGCACACATTTTACACAATGGTTTTAGCATTAGTTCTATTTAGACGATTAACTAAAGTTTTATTTAATCATGACTTCAAAAAAAATGTGTAAATTTTTTTCAAAGCTTTCTTTGACAAAATGAACTATATATATATATACTACTACTATTACTATAACTTTATGAAAATAATTAATACACTTATTCCAAATGTTTATCTATTTACGCTCAAAACAAACAAAACAACATTTTAAGGTTTTTAGAACCATAAATTATTAATTTATTATTGGTTATTTTACGATATCATAACTTGCTTAATTTGAGTAAATGTACAATTTTTAACTGGATAATAGACTATCGGAAAAGCATTAACAATAAATTTGCTAGTATTTTCCAGTGCAATTTTGTAAGTTTTTCTTTTGGTTGAGCCGTTGGCAAAGTCACAGCCTTGGCTGCCATCAATGCTAATGCAATTTTCTAGTCATTATATTGTCTTTTAGTTAGTAGCATACACACACACACACACACACTCATACACACACACACAGACACACACACATTCATACACACACACTGTCTCCATTTTTCCCCACATCCCAACACTTTTAGCAGTTTTACTGGAATTTCTGACATTTAATTTGCTTAAAGTGTTTTGCACTGAATTTTTCTATTATAATTTTCTTAAAGTTGAGTACAAGAACGAGAGCGAGAGACAGAAAGAGGGAGAGAGATGATAAGAGGAGTGCGGTGGGGAGTTTGGAATCTGCTGCCATTAGACGAAGGCCGCTTCGTGTTGGTTGCTTCCTTTAGCTCTTTTCTTTTCTTTTCTTTTCTTTTCTTTGCTTTTAATTATAACTTTTATAATTTCACACACACAGTGATTGAGTTCAGGTGTGTGTGTGCGTGTGTGTGCAGCTGAGGTGTTGCCTCGTCTTACTCCATTGTTCGATAGCAATAATTGCATTGCACTTCTATTGCAGCCATAACTGGGGAACTGGGAACTGGGACTCAGTCACGCACAAACACACATACACACGCACACACACAAATACACCTGTGGGAGGGTAGAGTGGAGTGGAGTAGGGGGCAGTGCAGTGTTGAATGATTGTGGCAGGTGCTTCAACTTGCGACGGTTGCACGTTGCGCATCTTTAAACTGCGATGATTGAAAATTGCATAATTGCAGCAAAGCAGATGAAGACACAGCCAAAGACAAAGCGAGAAAACAAAGCTGAGAGAAAGAAGAGAGAAGAGAGATGAGAGAGAGAGAGAGAAGAGACTCCCATACTTATTCACTTAGAGAGACTCTCGCGTGTTGTGACAACAAATTGCAAATAGTAGTAGATGTAATAATAGTAGTAGTAGTAGTAGTAGTAGTAGTAGTAGTAGTAGAAGCATACGAAAAGGCCTCTATTTCCGCCGTTGATCGAGTGGACAAAAGCGACGGACAAATAGGTAAACGGATGGACAGAAAGACAGTGGAAGCAAATGGACAGACTGACAAGACCAAATGCTGTAAGGCCAGACATCCGTTTTGAGTGCCGCACACACGCACACACACACACACAGTCACACACAAACACATACACACTTCTCTGAGTGTGCCATAAGCATGATTCGAGTGTGTTGAGAACTTGCAGAAACAAAGATAAAGAACACAACAAGTGTGAAAAGAAAGAGACAGAAAGAGAGGGAGTGAGTGAGAGAGAGAGAGAGGGAGAGAGAGAGAGAGAGAGAGAGCGAGGAATGGTTACTTAGAGTTGTAAGTAAAGGAAGTTAGAACTTACTTAGAATAATCAGCTGCTTGGCGATTTTTTTAAGGGAACTGTTTGCGCTGTAATTGTAAAAAATATTTAAAGAAATGTTTATAAAAACATATATAAAAAATTTTTAATTTAATGATATATTAATTTGAAAATATATATATATATATATATATATATATATATTCATAGATATGTATTTAAATAAATATACTTAATGGTATATATTTAAAGACACTTACTAAATTATATATGTTTTAAATAAATGATTTAAGATACAAACTGAAAGATAAGCCATACCACAAGATACTTAAAGAAATATATTGAAAGATATATATCTTTATAAGAAGATAAACCATGTTTATTGATTTTATATCAGAAGAATTAAAACTTATGCTCAGTTTTATCTTAAAGACCCAAAACCAAAGCATACTATATTTAACCCACTTTTAACCAAATAATTTCAGATCAATCAAATATAGTTTTATCATTTAATGACCAATTTTCAAACTAAATTTCACTGCGAAACTGAACTACAATAAATTCAAGAAATCACAAACAAATGAAAAATGGTTAAATTCAACAATTTAGTGATGAACAATTTAACTAAGCAACGCTTATTGCTTCACAAAATTGCAAATTTAATATGAAAACAAAAAAAAAAAAAAAAAAGAAAACTCTTTTTCTAGTTTAGTCACTTTCTTTGATTGAGCTTTTCTCTATGACAAACATTTTCCAGCTGTGCCTCAAACTAAACTAAACTCAGAGAATTGCAACAATTACGAAAATAACTGTCACTGAGACTAATTAAAACTGGAACTAGATTTTGTGAAAGATCTTTTGCCTTTCTACTGACAACAACAACAACAACAACAACAGCAAAAGAAATGAAAGAAGAAAAGAAAATAAATAAATAAAAAACAAGAAAGAAAAGTACAGTCGAGCACGCCCGACCGTAGAATACTCTCTGCATTTTATTCCCGATCATTTTAATTAAATCGATATCCGGGTATATCAATTGATACTTGCAACAAAACACGTTGAAACACAAACATTTGTTTGTATGCATACACACACATATACATTTGACATTATAAGTATGCACGCACATATGTATTTGTGTATATGTTATACATACACAATTGCTCGGCACAGCCAGCATTCGCGGGCAGCGCTGCCGCTAGAAAGCAGCGAAAACGTTCGCTCACATGTTTGTATGTTTCTGTCTCGCTTGCACACATGCATTGACATTGCGTTCAATTATTAACTTTCTTACATGTCTAACTCTTTTGTTTATTGTCCGATTTATATGCAACTTTCAGGATAGTTTGATATATTTTGTCTTCAAACGAATTTGAAATTACAAGACTGTACGATAAGAACAACTGCCTTAAAATCGGCATTGAAGTTTAACAATTATTTTATTTCTTGTGAGAAAAGGGGGCGTGGCAGCCAAAAAATTTTAATGGCATTATATTTATGCCTTGACTAGGAACCTTTACACCAAAATTGGTGTTCCTAAGTGCCATAGTTACTGAGATATTCACCTAAAACATCAATTTTTCACGAGGTGTGTCTAGTTTTTTGCTCATTGTGGGCGAATGGGGCGTGGCATCAAAAAAAAAAAAGAGTCTTGTATTGACTGACTTAATATCGAGTCGATACTGACTAAATTCGAACTTGTAGCTCTTACCATCTCCGAAATCTGTTTGTTCATACGGACAGACAGACGGACAGACGGACATGGCTATATCGACTCGGCTTGTGATGCTGATCAAGAATATATATACTTTATGGGGTCTGCCACGCCTCCTTCTGCCTGTTACATACTTTTTTTTTTGCACAAACCCAATATACTCTCTCTTGCAGAGAGTATAAAAAACAGGAAAATAAAGAAAACAATAATAGAAATAAATAAAACTTGCTGTGAATGAGGAAAAAATTGCCGTTGGCTTTTTATTTTTTAATTTGTTAAAAGATTTCTTTTGGTGTTTGTGGTTGTTTTGTTGTTGTTGTGTATTCATTTCATTCATTCATTCATTCATTCGCTTATTCGCATTATTCATTTCATTTAAATTGAGTTAATTGCATATTATTACTTTCACTGTTTACCTTTGAGTCTTTTGAGTCTTTTGAGTTTTGAGTTTTGGGTTTGGATTTTGTTACCGTTGACACACCGGTATCTTCGAAATTCGTGTTCTCTTTTCTTTGTCGCTTTCGTTCTGGTTTCATTCGTTCCGCTTTCATGCATAAATTGTGAGTTTATTTGGATCCAACAATATCTTCTGCCAGCGGGGGTCATTTACTCTCTAACGGAGTGACCTTTGAAGGTTTCTTCTATTTTTCAATGCTTTTTTTTATCTACTTCTTCTACAACTTGTTTTTTACACTGAAACAAAAAATGTTTGCAACACTCAGATATTTGTTTCGAAAGTGAAAGAAAAATGTTGTTTATTATTGAATAATAATATTTTGAATATTTTTAATAATTTAATTAAAAACTAAAAAAAAATAAAATAAAGCCAAAACAAAATTTAAAAAAACTAAAAATATTATGTTTAAAAAAAGTACATGATTTTTGTAGCTTCGAGAAAGTCCATTCAGTATTTTGATAAATAAAATATTTAATTTAATTCAATTAAAAAATCGAATTTGTACAAAATATTTCTTTATATTTAAAAAATAATATTTTAAATATTTAAAATCATTTTTTTTAACAAAAAGTATCACATAAAAAAGACAGTACTGAAAATTGGAAATTTTAATTAATTTTCTGGAAAAAAATAATCAAAAATTTGTAACAAAGTTTATTACCGAATTCAAGCAAAAAACCAGCAATTTTTAATTTTTTAAATTTTATTATTTGAATATTATTTATTAAAAGTGTTTGAGCTTCAAATAGATTTTCTGACACATATTTCAATAAACTAATTTTATTTGTATCAGTGTATTTGCTACAAATTCTTAGATATATTGCTGCTGCTGTTGCTCTTGTTGTTGTTGTTGTTGTTGTGTTCATCTAATGTTGCTCATGTGCTGAAGCGATCTTCTTGCTGGTTATGGCATTCACTTGCTCAGTTCCCTCATAATTAGAGGCCGTACGCGAAGAGGAAGTAAACGTGCCTAATGATAACCTTTAGCTCGTTTCCCAGTTTCCCAGTTTTCCAGTTTCCCAGTTTGCTCACTGGGTGCCCAAAGCTAAAGCAAAGCTAAAGCCAAAGGTCAAAGCCAAACTCAGTGCTAGCTACAACTCTGAACCAAAACGAAAGCAGACTCAATGTAACTATCCCATAGCCATCATACCGAGAATCATACCAAGACCCCAATCTTCAGCAATGCCTCCCCCTTCCCTGGCAGAGCCTCGATTTTCAGCTTCGTTTATGCCCACTCCAATGGTGGAGGGAGAGCAGAGGAGGGGGTAGGGAAGGGTAGGGCAAGATAAGGGGGGTTCAAGCGTACAATTTTCATGATTGCTAGTTACCCAGCCCAGTGCTGCATCATCCATCTAACTAAGTACGCGCCACTGACCATCGCGATCCCATCCCAGCAATCTTCGCGAGCCTCCAAAGGAATGTGATGAGTACACTCAAACACCCATACACTCATACTCCAATACACCCATACACTCATACACCCATACAACTATACACCCATGTATTCACATACTCATTTGCCCTTCTCCTTGCACTCATATTCATACTGCACTGGAATATTGCACTCATTTTTCGTTATAGCTTCTTTATAGCTAAAACGCAGTCCAGCTAAAAACAAATACCACAAGTTTTTCTACTGAAACTTAGTTCTTCTATTGTTCATATATATATATATATATATATATACATCATATATAGAATTTGGAGCACAAGTTGTAAGAGGCAAAAATTGTTGCTTCTTATCTGATATATTTTTTGGTTGCTACACTTGATATTGATTGAGTGGCTTGAGACTCTGGTTAACACCCACTTGCTTCTATATATGGTTAATGCTTGCAGCTCACCAACTTACACACACACACACACAGACACATTTATTTTTGCAACTGGGCGCCATATGAATGTGAGAATTGTTTGTGGCAGAACTCAGCTGGTATTTCCTGTTAGCCAGCGGCAACATTTAGCAGCTGATTTCAAAAGCTATCAACGGCAACACAATCCACACTCCACAATCCACAACATACAGTCCACAGTGCTCAAGTGGAGCAGCAGTAGCAATTACGCTTGTGGAATCATCATTGTCGGTTTGGGTATTAAATTAGAAGAGGAGACTGCATTTTTTTTTAACCCAAGGACGCCCCAAAAATAAACTCGCATTTGGGGCTATAAATAAAACGCAAGTCGTGAGGGGGCAATTGGTGGCAACTGCCAATGGACAGTGGACAGTGGACAGTGGACAGTGGGCAATGGGCATCGAGCGACTTGCAACGCGGTGGCAATGACGTCAAATGTAAACGAATGCGTTTTGCGTTTTCGCGTATTCGCGTTTATCTCGCACAACCGATCGCCCGACTGTTGTCCATGTAATTGGCTCGACTTGCACTTCGAATGTGCAGCAACTTCTCATGCAACTTCAACTTCAACTGCAACTACAACTGCAACTGTAGCAGCAACAGTTGCTCTTGTGTCTCATGCAGATTGGCAATTGTAGAACAAGAATTGTAAAAACAACAACAACAACAACAACATAAAAGGAAGGAAAAAAAACTAAGTATAAACACAAAAAAGAATACACAAAATGAAGGCGACTCCCTGCGATGCTTGTGCTTGTTGCTGCCACCGCTTGTTGCAACTTGTTGCTGTTGCTGCTGTCGCTTTGACTTGAGTACACGCCACAAATTCCCGCGCTGCACTCGCGTTTGCCACCTTATTTCATTCAGTTGTTGTTGTTGTTGTTGTTGTTGTTGTTCTTGCTGCTGTTGTCGTTGTCGATGTTGCCCATGTTCCAACTACTCTACTCTCCCTCTCTCTTCTCTCTCCCTCCCACTGCCTATTGGCAATTGTACTGCCTTTCGTTGTGCGCGTTTTGCGATTCGCTTTGGCCAAAAGCAGCAAGTTAATATTGTTTGTAATAGCCACGTTCCGAGTGCTGCAATCATTTGATGACACCCTCTACTTCCCCTCCCCTCCCCTCCCCTCCCCTCCCCTCCCCTCCCTCTCTCTCTCTCTCTCTCCTACTCTCTCTCTCTCTCTCTCTGTAGAAATAATTGCTTGCTGGTTTCATGCTGACTGACCACTTGCCTGGGACAATTCAACAAAAACAAATTGAATTGAATATTTTAATATAATTGCTCAGCTGGTTTTCTTAACTTTTCCATTTTCCCCCTATTTTCCCCAGCTACCTACACTCCCCCCACTCTTAATGTCTTTAAAAAGCCATAAATCGTTGCATGTTTAAACTATAAAGATTTAACTAAAGCAAAGATTAAAAATTAATTTATTGAAAATTTATTTAGATGAAAAAT